>CAJUYH010012192.1:0-10274 GCA_910591685.1 Galerucella tenella | reverse complement strand
TGGATTTGCGTCTCTCCATGAACATTGGCACTCTCCCCTGTTGCGGTCCGGAGTCGCAGCCTCGTTGGCAGAAGCTTCTTAGATTTTATTATCTCTGGCCGTATAATGGTTCTAGTTGCTCCAGTATCCACCAGCAGAGTGTATTTCTTGCCATTCACTTCGCCATCCACATATACACTGTCATTACGGCATCTGAGAGAGGCTATCAGTATGAGAGGGTCTTTGGAACGAACCTGGGTCGGTGCTGCCCCCTTTTGGCCGACCCATTCTAGTTTTCCTGGGACTGGGGCTCTTGGTTTGCTGGAGTTCTGGGGCGCTTACACGAGTTGCGTACATGTCCTAGCTCGCCACAATTCCAGCATCTAATCTTCCTCGGCTTTCGTTCTACCATGCTTTTTATCAAGTTGACTAACTGGTCAAATTTATCTTCGTCGCCCTCTTCTTGAACGGTCCTAACTTTGTTATAACCTGACGCCTTCGTGGCTGCTTCATATTCAAGGGCAGCAGTCAATGCATCGACCAATGTTTTGGGATGGGCTAAACGTAGCGTCCTCTGCATATCAGGGTCACGTAAGCCATCAATAAAGGCTTCGATGCCTAGACATTCCATCATGTTCTCTGGTGCCGATGGATAAGCAAATCGGACTAGTCGGGCAATATCCACTTCATACTCTTGAAGGGTTTCATCACGTCTCTGCTTTCGATTCTTCATCTGAGATTGGTACAAGTGTTCTAGATGTTCGTGACCATATCGCATGTCCAACCTCTTCTTCAGCTGCTCAAAGTCATCCGTTTCTTCAAGAGGTATCGTCTGAAGCACATCCAAGGCATCTCCCCGAAGCGCGATGGTCAAGTTCACTGCCTTCTTCCTGTCTGACCAATTATTCGCTCTAGCGGCTGCTTCAAATTGTTGGGGCCTTGACTCGAGCAAAACTGCCAATATCTTCTATCTTGGGCAGTGTTTCTGGCTTGCAGGGTTTTATTTGCTCGATCTTCTTTTCATCTGCTGGCATGTCTTGAGTTCTTGAGTCTGCCAATGTTCTCTCTAACTCCTGGATTTTCTCATCCATTTTTGTGATCTCACTCTCCATTTTCTCAATATTTGATTTCAGAGGGGAAATTTTATTTTCGACTTCAGCGGCAATGTCCTTTTTCATTGACAAAATATTGGCAGAAATATCGTCCTTCATAGTAGAGATCTTCTCGTCCATATTAGCAGAAATATCGTCCTTCATGGTAGAGATCTTCTCGTCCATATTAGCAGAAATATCGTCCTTTATGGTAGAAATCTCATTCTTCATGGTAGAAATCTTCTCGTCCATATTAGCAGAAATATCGTCCTTCATAGCAGATATTGACGAGATTATGGTGGAGGACTCGTCATTGAATAAGAATGTTTCTGGATCCAAGTCTTCACTTTCCAGTGCTGTTTTCAGTCTTTCAACCAATTCACTCTTCTTTCCGGACGTTTCCAACTCGCGATTTTTTTAATTCTGCTTTTAGTTCCGTCACTTTCAGGTCACATAGTCTCTTAGCCATTTTTACGTAATTATTTATTTATATTACCCCACACCTGACACCAATGTAATGTTTTTCTTATTTATTTAAACAGTTTTTACCGTGGGATAAAATTATACACTTACTATGGCTAATTACTATCGATTTATTAAAGAAACACTTACACACTATAATAATCCTAATTTATATACACACTACTTAATATCTATTAATTTATCTACACACGGTATAATAATTGTCCTAATTTATCTTCAACAGTATTTATATTCACTTCTGTTCACTCACTGTATACTGAAACTGTTTACCGATTCACTGTAAACTGAACAACTGCTATTCACTCGAAAACCCGTGTATATATACTCCTTTTCGAATCTCTAGAGCCTTCGCGATAAACCATTGTATGGCCTGGTACATTTCCAGAACAGTCTGGATATTACCTGCGAAAGAATCTTTCTAGAAAGGTCGCATTCTTCGTTTGCGACAGGACCGGCTTCGGAATTAGTGAGTTCGTAACAATATAGTCCATTTGTTTATTTTAAATATTTCTGAACTTTTGTTGTAGTTGTTTTTAGAATTAGATTTAGTAATGGGTTCTCATTAAACCCTTAACCTTTTTCTGACTAGTAGTTGATTTGAGTAATGGGTTCTCATTAGACTCTAAATCAGATCTTTCTAATTGAAAATTACTCACATTGGTTTTTGAGATATTACTTGATATATAATTGACCATTAGTTTCTATAGATTTAAATATTTTTTAATAACTTCTGTAATTTGTTTTTACATACTTCATTATTCGAATGGTTATTGTATTTGGAGTTTCCTTTGACTATTTATTGGTTATCTAATTTGAATTAGATTTGGGAACGGGTTCTCATTAGACCCCAACCAGCATCGAAACATACATAAAACGTTCGAAGTACGTTACCAGCGGACAAAAGTTATGTCTAGAATACGTACTCCACTGTACGTAGTACGTACACAGCACATTTTTAGGATGTACATTTTCCACAATGCAGTATGTCCAGAGTACGTACAGGAATTACATACAATAGACGTACACATATTATAGCTTATTAATATTATATATGTACATAAAACGAATACACCCCTAGTTGAAACAAAGTGATGACCGCAAACAATTATTCTTTCTCTCTTTTTCATATAATATCCTTGTCGTACTTGTGTAATCCGAGGCGAGGGTTCCATAAGGATTTTCGCAATCTTTATGTACAGATTCACTTTTTTCCATACACAATAAACTAGATATAGGGTGTATGGTGTATCGAAATAATATAATGAATATATATAATGCACATTAAAATATCTATGTGTTTTGTTATGACCGTCCCGCCCCCCTGAACTCCTTAGTCCTTACATACTTAGACTAATAACGGTATGAAAAAGGTGTAGTTGCCACCATCTCCTAACATCAATAAATATTGCACATTGAAATACACTTGGCCCACGATTTAGCTGTGGTACGATACATAGCTCAGACCAATAACGGTATGAAAAAGACGAAACTACCGCCATCTATCAATGTCAATATCAAAATAAACATATTTTGTACATCCAGAGCACGTACACAAAGTACGTTAAAATGAGTTTGTCCTAAGTACGTCCTTACTACTTATCGTAGAGTACGTACAACCAATATCCTTCACTGTACGTACTTATTTTATACATATTTTGTTTACTATCGGACAAGGACGTAACAACGTAAAAAGAGTCTTAAATGTACGTACACTGGACATATTCTGCTGTTTGGGACCCATAATCTTATTCGTTTTTGGAATTAGTTTTGAATATTGAGTTCTCATTAGACTTTAATCAAATCTGTTTTCCCTTTTTAGATATGTTTTGTTATTGGAGACTACCAGACTACAATGTTTATTTAAGTTTGTTGTTTGGAATCATTCTCAGATAATTGATTTCATTATTATTTGCATTAACATTTTAAGTGTTTAAATTAATTTATTTACTTTTGAATCTCTCTTGACATATATGTGAATTTTCTATTTTGAATTAGATTTAGTAATGGGTTCTCATTAGACCTTAATATCAAATTATTTATTTATAATTTTATTTAGGAAATTTGCATATCTGTTTTGGGACATTGAAAATTTTTACAATGTCATTTGTCATACGCTAATTTTTAAAATTGAAGGAGTGTCACTTCAACATCCGTTAGACGAACACGTGTTCGTAGTTCAGTCTAAGAAAATTTTAACAAATTTAAAAATGTTTAATATCTAGATATAATACACCCTAAACAGGGGATCATTTTAATTTTAATGTTATCCTAGATCTTTTACTTTGTGACGTCAATGTGTTGTCAAAGTTTCTTGTATAAATTACCTGACGAGTAAGTAATTATTTATCTACTTCTTTTACATTTTCCAACTTTATTACTTACTTGCAGGTAAGCACTGAAGATGGCTTAACAGCCGAAAGCGCTCTGCGATTTTAATAAATTAATATTTACACAGAATAATTTACAAGAAACCATTATTGTTCATTTATTAAAATAGAAAAAAAACGACACTAACAAAAAGAAAATCCAATAATACCCAATTCACGTCCATAAAACAATACTAATGTCAAGTTGACAGAGAAGTGGTAGTAAAATGGCGAAACCGATACCACTTTTATGACAGACGTAGCGACTCCTCTTAATACTAGCTCCATGGTTTCATGTTTCAATAACTCCAAATTTTAAGTCTGTTTTAAGGTCGAGCACTTTTTATTCAAGGTCATCACAATTACTGCAAGGCAGTTAATTCGTGTTTCCAATAACTCTCTATTAGTAAAATCAGGTTATTCTTCCATTTAAAACCATCACATACTTTTATACTTACACATAACCTATGCCTCCAAAACCCATGGAAAGTTTAGCACCTATTAGACTGAATACTGAGGGCGCTGCCCAATTGAAAATTGAGAAAAGTATGTAAATAATGGCCTGACTGTAGTAAGCGTCACCTTGGTAGGTCGGATCTTCTTTTTCTATACTGTCTGTAATAGTTTTCTGAAAATAAAAAAAAGTATTTCAACTTTTTTGACATTATTCAAACAAAAAATGTAATTTTTTCTTCAATACCACAAGATGTTTTATTTGGGTTTGGTTTGGTTGTAATGGGAATTAATCCACATTACTTTTCAATATTTCTTACGCTGTATGTATAATTGGTTGCATCGTATACAAGGGCTTCTAACAACGGCATCTAGCCTCTGCAGTGCCCCCCCCCCCCCCCAAAACCCCCGCGGCAGATGTTAAAATGCTTTGGGGGAAATAAAAAAAGTGAGTGCGTGTTTTCGTATGTCAGCCAAACGATCAAATATATTAAGACAGAAGTTGGAATCCAAATCCTTCTCTAGTTTGAAGAAATTTTGTGAGACACGAATCGATTTCAATATTTGTTGATGGCTTCTTTGAAATTGTAAGTGCTCTGGAAGAACTCATGTCAGAAGAACATGACACAGCTTCTAATCAGTTACACAAATCACATTGCAGTTTTCCATTTTTAGTCACTATATGTATAATGGAAAAAGTTCTTGGAATAACTTATTTTATTTCAAAATTTCTTCAGACTGAAAACATGGATATAATGACAGCTATGAATTCCGTAGAATCGACTACTGAAAAACTACAAGCTATAAGTCTTATATAAGAGATGAAGAGACGTTTGCTGTGATTTTTAAACGAGCATGTGAATTGGCAAATCAAGTTGGTGTGTCCCCAAATGTACCAAGGACTGGAGCGCTATTCTGTAAACGGCATTGACAGTCGTCGGTATCGGTATGTTAACAACAGCCATCGGTTGCACGGCCAACGGGACTAATATAACGCTATTCTGTATGCCACGGTTTTCGACGCTCGGAATTGCAACCAAAAATTATCGGCATAGAAGTGACGTCACTCGATTCGGTACATGTGGCCAATGAGCGATGAGGGAAACTGTCAAATTTGTAAACAAACAAAAGTGCACGTTAAAGATTAGAGCAAATTATCCCTTATTTTATCCCAATAAATAATAAAGAAGAAGAAGAAGATTAGAGGTTATATTTTGGTTTCGTTGGAAGGTAGGGTCATAAATAGATTATTGATAGTGATAGTGACATATCTTTTATCTGTTATCATGAACGATACAATTAATGTTTATATTAACATTAACAACCTTAAACACTCGAAATTTAGAGTCAACTAGCATTGAAGAATGGATCTGGCGTTAACATAGATATATAATATATATATATATATATTTTTTTTCAAGTCTCAAGGATAGGATAAGTACAGATATTAAATATTTTGAAGGAGTTTCTTGTTCTATCAAAACTTAGCGTTATAATATCGCTCAGAGGGATCATTTGATTCAGTACATGGAGAGCCATTCAAATTTTGCTGCAGGAAAATTTTGTGGCAAAGATGGAAAGGACTTATAAAACACTAGATTAGACCCTATACACAATATAGTTACTCTTCAAATATTGAAAATTCACTTAAATAATCCGCAATTCCAACCAAACATCAACAAATAATGAAAATTTCCTTTCAACGAAAATCGATAACGGTTACCGTGGGGCTCATTAGATCACGGTAGACATACCGATTCTCATCGACTCGAATTCGCGATATCGTTCGGTGAAAAGGTATACAGAATGCCGAACTTGCGACTTACCGACGGCTGTCGATAACTCAGTCTTACCGATACCGATTTCTCTCCGAAACGAGTTACAGAATAGCGCTCCAGTTGGTACCCAACGGCATCGAAATAATTACGAGGTACGCAATGGCGATTGCAATTCTTACTACAGGCAGTCCATTTTTTATCCGCATTTGGACGACTTGCTTTCATCCTTTAATGAGAGGTTTAAGTCCAACTCAAACATCCTGACTTCGCTCACGTTTTTATTGCCCTGTAAAGTATGTAGCTCAACTTTTAATGATGTGAGACCAGCCATCGATTTTTTCAAAGAAGATTTGTGTGGAGACGTTTACCCAGCAATACTAGATGCAGAGTTTGACTTCTGGAAACAAAAATGGTGTAATGAAAAAGACACTCCAAATAATCCTCTAGAAGCCTCCAGGAAATGTCCTGACGATTTTTTTCCTAATATTAGAGTGTTGTTGAAAATATTTTCCATTTTACCTGTTACTACAGCATCCGCCGAAAGAAGCTTTTCCAGTCTAAAGAGAATCAAAACATACTTAAGAAATTCTACAAGTGAAACACGACTCAACGGTTTGGCTCTCATGAACATTCACAGGAACATAAATATTGAAGCTGAAGTTATAAATATGTTTGCATCCAAAAAAAGAAAGACGCCTGGATTTCAAATTATGATGCCTTTTTTCCTTGATTAGGTATGTGTGGCAGTGGCATATCAATATAAATAAGGCACTCTATACCTCAGATTAATGTAAACTTGTAAACAATAACAAAAAAAGTAATAAAAATTAAATTTTTATGATCAGAAGTTTTTGTCTCACCATACCCAAGCCACTTGGTGCCCCCCCCCAAACAAAATTCCTGGCTACGGCACTGAGCCTCTGGGTCACAGTACTAGTTTCAAATCTGAATGTGGCCCAGTTTTTGCTTCTAGGAATGTCTCTTGTCACTTATCATTAATTCTGTCTTCTTTTTTCGCGTGGAACCTTTGGAGGCATTCGAGTTATTGATATAGTCTTTATTTCTGACAATTGTTTGAGCCAACGAGGTGTAAAGAATCATCGACCAAAGTGGCTTCTGAATATGGCCGACTTCTGTAAGCAAACCAGAGGCGTACATTAAATTATTCAATTGGGGGAAACAAAAAACTCTCATATGCATCTTTTTAAGGTGGTACTTTTTGTTGTTAGAGAAATGATACCAGATTTTGGTACATTCAAAAATTTTATAACACTATTGTACAACTCAATATCAACTTAAATTTATACTAATACTCATAGTCATAAATAACCTTTCTAATACTGAAAATCACTATCACTAAGTTTAACACGTCGGTAAGTGATTTACTTTTACCGTTCAGACGTCGAAAAGTAATAAATAGCATAAAAACAATTTCAACAAAATGCAATAGTATATTATGCAATAAGCACAAAATGATGTCCATACGAGTATTAAGTTTGCAGCACGAGCCGAAGGCAAGTGCTGCAATTCATACGAGTGCGAAATGGCCATTTTATTGCGAATTGCATACTATACTTCTTCTATGACAACATATCGTTCACGTTTAATGCATGCATTCATTGCAAAAACTTTGAAAGAAATAAACTGATAATATTTCATTACTCCGAATTCGCCGATAATGGGCTTTCTATCAGAATTAAAATATAAATTGAAGAAATATGTAGATGTTTTCTTTATTGCTATTTCTAATAGCAGAAATAGAAGCCTATAAAAATATATTTATAGAAAACAACTGTGAAATTACTCGTTACCTACTAAAACTTTGACAGAAACGATCTGCTGACATTTCATTCATTTGTTGCTTATCAACATGCCTAGCAGCCGATGCAAAAATGAAATTCTGTACAAAATGTGCTTGTTTATGATTGAAGTTACGGTACATTTATCGAGGTTGTCGTAGAAAAAATATATTTTAAACTGATCGAGAAGTATAAATGTCACTTTTGACATTCCGTTCATTTCGAAGAAATTTAAATTATTTTTTTCGGAATTTATTTCAATACGATCGCGCAAAAAATGGTGTAAGCATCTCGAACGTTAAGGGTAATTACAACGTTTGCATGTAGATTCCTCTCGTAAAATTGGACAAAAAGATATGAGGATTAAGGGGTCTAGTACATTTACTTTTCGAAATACAGGGTGTTGAAATTTTGAAAACTTTTTAATTCGATAACTTTAAATTGATTTGACATTTGGCAGCTTGTTTTAAATGTAAAAGGGCATATTTGAATAGAAATAGTAGTTTGTGCAACTAGTGTGGATATGTTGGCCATATCGCACGAGGACGAAGTTTGAGCACGACGCCGTTGGCGGAGTGCTCAATCGTTCAAGTGCGATATGGACAATCCACACGAGTCGAACAGCATATTTTTTCTACGACCCACTTAAGAAAAAATCTAGAAAATAAAAATTTCTATAAACTGTAATATAACTTCAAATTAAAAATTTAACAATTCAATTTAATGTTTCCACTAATTTTTTTGTGGTAAACGTACAGTTCTTGAATGTCCAATTTGTATAATGCTACGGTTTCCCTTTTTAAATATACGATGCTGTTATAAGTAGATGTTGCCAGTCGGACTCCCTCATGAAGGGTACCGTACCATTATCTATAATAATGAATATTCTGCTACTAGGGATTGTCCTAATGACTACTTAGAAATTTTGCAGGTATATACGGTGAAACATGGTCTCGCCCAAATTTGTATAATTTGTTTTGCTCAGAGTCGCTTACGTTCCATAAGTGTTAACTGTGTTGTGAAAAATGTCTTCAAGTTTCACCCCAGTAAAGTGTAAGAGCGTGCTTAACTTACAAACGAAGACTGTAGTGTTAAATGTGCTTGATGCTGTTGTACATCAAATGCCGGCTGCTACTGTTAGAAATATAGTTTCGAAATGTTCCAATATGACAGGAGTTAGTGAATCTACTATTTACAGGCATCCAAGGGAGAGGAAAAATGGAAATATATCTCCACCTAAAAAGTCAACTGGAAGAAAACCACTTGACCTTGATGAACATATGCAAAATACAATAAGACGAAAAGTACACGAATTATATTTTAAAAAAGAGATCCCAACCCTCGACATAATTCTAAGAATGGTAAAGGAGGACGAGAACTTGCCTGACATAGGGGGAAAAACTTTGTGGAAAATATTACACAAATTAAATTTTACTTGGGAGAAGCAAAGTCGCAAATCAGTGCTAATCGACAACGAGCAAATAATATGTTGGAGACGACAGTATTTACGAGATATCCGAAAATACAGTCAGGAGGGAAGACAAATCTATTATCTAGATGAGAAATGGCTCAATGAAGGACATTCAGTGAAAAAAATATGGCAGGACAAAAGTATTAAAACCAGTCGTCAAGCTTTCATAGAAGGTTTATCTACTGGACTGAAAACTCCTATCGGTAAAGGTCGCCGACTAATAATAACGCATATTGGATGCAATCAAGGGTTCGTTGAAGATGGTTTACTGGAGTTTCAGTCAACATCAACCAAAGACTATCATGGAGAAATGACTGCAGATGTTTTTGAAGAGTATTTTACACAAATGGTCGAATTAATTCCAAATAATGCTGTAATCGTTATGGACAATGCCACTTATCATTCGCGATTAACAGAAAATCCATCTACCTCTTGGAGAAAAGCTGATATTAGAAACTGGTTAATCGTAAAAGATATACCATTTGAAGATGATATGTTGAAAAAAGAACTTTTAAAGGTTGCTTCAGATCACAAGCTACAATTCAAAAAGTTTTTTATTGATGAAATAGCCAAGAATCGTGGGATAACAGTGCTTCGTTTGCCGCCATACCATTGTGAAACAAATGCGATAGAGTTAATATGGGCCCATGAAAGGTTATGTAGCTAGACATAATAAAACATTTAAAATGAAAGATGTTCGTGAACTAATGAAGTACTCATTGACAACAATAACTGAAGAGAACTGGAGAGATGCTGTGAATCATGTAATTAAAGAGGAAGAGAAAATGTGGGTTTTAGATAACCTCATAGAACAAACTATAGAACCGATAGTGATCTCTCTCGACGAGTCTTCG
>CAJUYH010012191.1:0-10274 GCA_910591685.1 Galerucella tenella | reverse complement strand
GATTTTGGCAGTAAGTGGAGGTGGTGGTGGAAGTGGTGATTGTTCGCCAAACTTCATCCAAGATAAAGGTAGTCTCTCAGCTGCTAATTAGTAATAGTGTATATACAAAACATGGAAGACCCAAGGATGTATTATGATTGAAATCCATCACAAGAAGTTTCAATTCTAATACCTCAATGATCGTATTTTTGAAGTAAAATCAATCAAATCACAGAAGATATATGAATTATTCTCAGCATTCTTTTGAAATTCAATGAACACTGCTAAATAACAGGATGGATTGTTATAAATGGCCCACCCTGTATACATAAAGGATTGTGTAGATAAAAAGCACCACCGCTCTAATATTTATAGTGGGGGATTTGTTGCGATATCTTGCTCTTAGATTATTCGCAAACTAAAGCTTAAGAAGTTGCAGATATATTTGAGATTTTGGCGAATGTGCTGGGACAACCATACATCACATTATTTTCTCTCTTCACTCTTAAATTATTATGACAATATTTAGAAAATGTAAAGATGATTCTGAATATTTTTATCAATTTTCTTTTTTGGTAACATACACCAGCGAGTTTGGTACGCTAAATCCTTCAATCTTCCCCACAGATAAAAGTCCAGACATATTAAGTCTGGAGATCTAGCTGGCCCTGAAAATATACTTACCCTTCCAATCCACCCATTTGGATAGCTTACATTTAAATAATCTCTAATTCGTCTGGAAAAGTGCGCAGGACACTCGTCATGCTGTGATATCACCTTATGTTTGTAAGGAAATATCTTTCAATAAAACAGACAACCAATTATCCAGAAAATCCAAATATGTATCGCCATTTGAAGTTCCAAGAAATATGAACTTGCGATCTTTCCGTCAACTATACCACACCAAACATTAAGACTCCATCTACCTTGAAGCTGCACTTCCTCTACCCAGTGCGGATTTTCTTCAAACATATAATGCTTATGATGCAGATTAACACCACCAGCACTATTAAGCGTAGCCTCGTCTGCCCACAAAATTTTTGACATGATATGCGGTTGTTCTTCTAGCAGATTTAACAATTGCAGTAACCTGAGATTGAAGCAGCATTTAATTGGACATTAAGTCTTAATGATCGAAATTTATGTATGATCTTTCTTTTACATTTTTAATTTTAAGTTATAATACAGACTGAGTCAATACTATACTTACTTATGTTTATGCGTTTTTATTTATATCTTGACTTCGACAATAGCTATCAACATGCGGTTTGTGCCATTTTGTTGAGAATTTAATCCAGTTTCATTATAATTCACAATAATTAGGTGTTTCCATTAAACATTCTTGAGGAAAACAAATTTTAATTTTTTTCAGTCGAAAGTACCCTCTATCTATGACAATTAAAACTAAATGCCATTGTTTTATAGTAGATGTAATTAATTCACTTACACTCTTTCTATTGACACTAATTTCGTTAAAATCAGTTGATTCAAACCAAAGTTATAGGTATTTATCCACAAACAGTTTCCCACTTTTCCCTACCCTTTATTTGGAAAAATAGAATAAAAAGTAATTTGTGCGAAACTTAGGCCTTTTTTTTAGTTTACTTATAACACTGGGTAAAATTGGGATAATTTCACAAAAAACTGGTTTTTAAATTTTTTTTACAGGTTACGCCCCCTAGTGGTTAACCTAGAAACTTGAAAGTAATTTCCAACAATTTCTCTTGTCCACTCTTACCAAGGAATTTTTTCTCGTAAAGTTATAACATGAATAGATTCTGATATACATATAGCCGAGAGATCGGCTTATTGGACCACCCGGTACATATAATTTTCGTCGCTAATAACCTTATTATTTTGATCACGTATTATAAAAATTTTGTTACCATACAATATACAAACTTCTTAGATAAATTTCTTCAAATAAAATGAAGATATAATACAATCCTATTGAATGTATTGCTTTCACAAACGTGTTTTGTTCTTTTATTGTCCGCCAAATGGGGCTGAAAGTCTACAAGAAAGTATTTTTGTGGGTAGTTTTGTTGAAGGTAAAAAAAAGCCGAGGGTCCTCGATATCCTTTAAAAAGCTCATTCAATTTTCCCAAAATTGTTGTGTCTAAAATACAAAAGATAGCTTTGGAACATGTTTGAAGAAGGCGAACGTGAGAAACGTCCGGTACGCAGGCCGAATTTCAAATTTAAAGGTCTTCTGCGATAATGCTTTACTTTTTTTTAATATCGGAAATTTTTATAGATTTTTACAGATTGTCCTGAATTGGCTTGGGTGAATTATGTTTATCTTGGGAACATCTTCCGAGAACTCGATATGGGATTCGTCTATACAGGGCAGTACCGGCCTACATTTTGTTTTCGTATAATTTTTTACTGTTAAAAATATTCGATCGTCAAAATAGAGTTATTTGTTGAATAAAATCAATTAATAACAAATTCCATAGAACTGAAATGTACCATATTCAAATATTTTGAGAATTCAGGAATAGTAGTTCAGCAAAAACTTGTGCAACATAATTTTGTATACCCAGGAGATTATCTTTAACATATTTGCTGGTTAAAATTACCCCTAATAATACAGTATTTACCTGGGACATACCAATAAAGTACTGCTAGTGTCCCAATGTTTCCGACACAGGTAGGATGTTCCTAGAATGTTTCTATTGGTACATAAATACGATTGATAGAATGCAACATCAGTGGGATGTCCCTAGAATGTTTCTCTTGGTACAGAAACATGATTTTCATTAAAAAATATACAACTCGTACATACTCATTTGTCAAGACTTGTAAATTGTCTTTGAACTTTAACAATGTTTATTAAATCCATAAATATCCTATTAAAATATTGTTACTGACGTATTTGTGATATCCCTGTGCTTCAACTTTGCAGAAAGGTGAGAAGAAGATTATAGGAAAAAGAAGAAGACTTAATTTGCGAAAAGTGAGGTTAGAAGTAGAAATGTGTTGAGTTTTTGTGGTAAAAATAAGCGGTTACATTACTTACATTGTGTTGTGAGTGTTGTGTCTTACTTATGAAGTGAGTATTTATATTGGATAGTGAAATGGATAGTCAGAAAAGAGAAAATTATTGAATAAATATAGTCAGTGCTTTGAACGGCTGAAAAAAGGTAACAGCAATGATATTGACAATGGAGAATTGTACCAGTGGGTCAAGCGGTTATAATCCTCAGTCTCATTCGTGTACTCCTACTTCTTGTGCCCAGGATAACGAAAACGAAATAACTTATCAAAACACACCGAAAAGTCACGAGGAAAATGTTAATTCGAATAACTGGTAACTAAACCTCATATGGTTGCTAATAATTTGTTTACTAATGTTTTATTTCTGTATACCTAGTAGAGAATGTTACATGTGGTTTTTGGAAAATATGGTTAGAAATGTGTAATAAATAGCTCCTTGTTTTAAGAAACATTGAAATTTTTTATTTGCACCTAGTGATTCCAATTCCAGTGTACTTTTAGAAACGTTTCTGAGATGTTCCAAGCAAAGTACCCCGAATGTTCCTAGTAAATCCTATGTCATCCTAGGAACATCCAACTGGGATGTTTGTAGAACGTTGAAAATGATGACATGGCTGTTACCTGAAACATCCTAGAGATGTTTCGAAGGAAATGGGGATGTTGTTAGTATGTTTCTATTGCCCCAGAAGGATGTTTCTGGAATGAATGACTTGATGGTACAAATATTAATGATGATTGCATTTATTGCTGGTCAACGTGTGAGCAGACTAATAAGTTTTGTTCCTTTTTATTTAAAATGTGAGTGTGAATTTTGGAGCTCCCGGAAGATGCCGTATTGGTAGTGTCAAATTCCATACGTTGCTATGATGTAAGCTGGTTAGGTGACGAGAACTATGTATGAAAATATCAGAAAATAAGAAATAGAGAACTGAAAAAAAAACAGATCCAAACCGGGTTTCGAACCTAGGACCTCTGGGTTATAAGCTCAGTATCCTACCATTTGGGCTACTCTGTTCACATTCAGTCACATCAAATAGAAGGCTGCTTGAACGCATGCGCACTACAACTACTAAATTTGACGTGGTGGGGGGTACCAAGTCAAGTAAATAAGGTCTCGTGGCTAGGTGTGGCAAATCGACTTCTCAGGGACGCGTATCAACTATACCCACTATATTTTTTTAGAATTTGTGCAGGACTTCGTGATGGCGATCTAGGAGACTTTCTGACTTTATTGCTTGAACGTTTTCGTCGAACAGGCTTAATGATTCAAGTTCTTCGAATGTGTCCCATTCTTTCACAGATGAAACGTTTCCTACTTTTATTTTGAGTTTTTCGACGCAAAGTTTGGAGTATATCCAAGATTTGTGAGAGAGTAGATTGTGGGTGGGTAGTGGAAGTTGTTTCTTGGTTATCTTGGAATTTTATTTCTTTCAATTCAGGACAGGAAGATTGTGATATGCTTTTTGCTGCTTGATTCTCCCGAATTGTAATCAGAGCTTCATTCAACGTTTTGTCGTGTTGTAGCTGCTGATCTTGATGCATTTTCACATCTTTCAATTCATCAACAAATGCCAGTGCTCCTATTTCCTCTAGGGAATCTTCAGGTACCTGGGGTAGGCAAGATGCAACAATCTTTTCATATCCGCCATGAATTCATGTGAGCTTCTATTTGGTTTCTGATTGCGGGCTTTTAGCTGACTCTGCAAAGACTGTTTCAAGTGCTGTTGGCCATAACTTGTCTTGAAAACCTGTAAGAGGGAGGCATCATTGGGCGTTTATTACAGAAGGACTTGTCAATCACCGCTTGCCCACGAAGCGACACTATTAATAAAGCTGCCATTTGTGTCAGTAAACTAATATTGGCTCTGGTTGCAGCTTCAAATTGCAGTCGTTTTGTTTGACCAGCAAATGTAGGTGGTTTGAGAGCTTTTCTAGAGTGGCTTTGGGAAGAAACTGTACTTTGAATGGGACTTGGTTTGGTTATAGGGGACGAGATGGTGTCTCCAATCTAAATATTGGTTACTGAAGCTTGGCTCCGAATTCTTCTTCACAAACTAACTATTTCATTTTCAATTTGCCTCAATAAATTGGATTATAACTTTTTTGCTGTTGTTCTGAATGATCAATTTTGTTATCAAGTTGTCCTACCTCTAGCTTGAATGATTCCTGGATTTTTATTAGGCCATTTATAATAACTATATCTGCTTGTCCACGCCACTCCATTCCATGTCAATTCTTCCCCTACTTTTCCTTCTTTCTGCGTAATTATTTCTCCTCTTCTCCCTTCTTCCTTGCGTATTTCCTTTCCATCGTTTTCCTCCTTTCAGCGCTTTTTACTCTCCTCTTTCTCCTTCTTTCTGCGCCCTTCCTTCACCTCTTCTACATCTCCTTACTTCCATCAATAAAAACCATGCTGGGGGCTCGGAAGTATGTATGTCTCTGTCGGGTACGGTGGCTCAAGTATAGTCAAATGCAGTCTTATCATGCGGGTCATACGATTAAACAAAGACATACTCACCGCTTTTGCTTTCTTTTATTGCGTTTAATCATAACTTCCAAATAAAATCCGGCGTAAGTTGAATGAGACAGACTCATGCAATTTCGACGGGAGGAAAAAGGATGTTTTCAGCGAAGTTTTTATTTAAATGTCAGTTTTGTGACTTTGACAATTCAAAGGGATAATATGAATAATAAGAAGCAATTTTCCGATATTTTGCATCCTCGAACAAAAAAATGGTACTTAATTATAATTATATTTGTAACCTCACATTTTGGTAACCTCTGAGTCTTCTAATTTGGTACATATGGTTAGTGACCTTTGAGCCCGCACGATATGAGCGCTTTTGACTATATTCATCATAAAGAAGCTACAAAGATTTCTCAGATCCCACCGATGGCTGTTACCAATGCTACTACTCCAACAATCTTAACTTTTTTCATTTTCTTTAACAATTCAACACTAATCTCGTATTACACATTACAGAGCTCTCGACGTTTCGATGACAACTGTTTGTCATAATCTTTTTCTCTACAGACTTCTACATATAGTTACTAAGTACAGGCCCGTCGTAACCATACATTCATTGGATTCAGTAATTTTCTTTCCACAAGCCACAGTTTTATAATCCAAACCAGAAAATTTGTATATAAATTTATTTCTCGTATTCCACTCTTGTTATTTTAAATGTAGAAGTGCACAGTTTCCAGATACATATCCTTATACAAGGTGTTCGATATATTCGAAACATATTGAATGAGTATTTCTAAGTACGGCCCTGTAATCACATTTTTTAGTGGTCTGTACTCGTAAACATACAAACTCAATTGAATTTCTAGGATGCTTCTCTAAATGCATTAAATAGATTTCATTTCAAGTTAAAAAATAACAAAAAACCTCTTTGATACCATTGTGAACCCCAAAAACGTGCATAAATTATTACTTTGACTGTAAATTTTTGGTAGTGAAATTGTCTGAGGAAATATTGGAAGGAAATAGTAGATTAGATTTTTTCTGTTCCCAATTATAGAGAGCAATTTAAAAATAGTTATTTGTTTTACTAGGCATAAAAGCACAAGATTTAATGCCGCGGCTGGGCATTAAATCTGCTTTTCTGCCGTGTGACACATATAATTTTTTCTTCAAATTTGTTCCAATTCCACGCCATAAAACCAGTTTATTATCATCAGCATCATTTTGAGATTTCTTAATGTCATTGTCAATTTTAATAACCAGTTTGATTTAAATTATTACTTGGAAGGTTGCCTAGCAACGAACTATTTCTGCCTAGCCAGTAAAAGTGGACTTTTTATGCCTAGGCATTAAAAGTACAACTTCTAAGCTGCCAAGTGTCATTAAAAGGCCGCTTTTAATGTCATTTGGAGAAAAAAATCTATATACAAGATGTTGTTTTTAGGAAAGACGAGTTTTGAAATTCTTTATCAAGCCGGACCTGCATTATATTTTTGGAGATGCTTTTAATGGAGTTCCAGGTGATGGTTATTACGTGTACCAAATTTCAAAATAATATACAGGGTAGCTCGGAAGTAATGAGGTTCGGAAGAAATATGATAAATTTATAAAACACCCTATATCTCCTTTATAAAGTGCAGAAGAAACATAAAATATGGGTTTTTGGAAGCACCAAAGTGATCCCCATCCCCTGTATTTCAGCATCTCTGTAAGTTGACGCCAAAGTATAATAAATAAAAATATTTTTAATCTATAATTGAACAATAATTCTCGTAAAAAAAATGTATAATTCCGTTGATATCGGTATCGACAAAGATAAAAAAAATACCGCTAAGATTTATATTCTTGCTATTCGACCACTTTGTCCTCGTCAATATAAATATACATCCGTATGGTATAGCGCGGCACATGTAAAACGAATGCATTCACAAAATGTTTAAAAGAATAAAATAAAAGACTATCGGAGCACGGTCGACAATCTTCAGTTGTTCATTCTCAGCCTCCTCCTCACTCAGGCTGTTGTACACACACACACACATACATCCACCCTAGTTCTCAGAAATTGAAGCTCGGCCCAAACCAAACCAGTCATTTTTTGGGTTAAGAACCTCTCTAAAGAAAATTGTGAGAATTTAAATTCAGTCTTTCTTGTAACCGATTCAGATTTATTTACGTTTAACTGTGTATGGTAGAACAGGGCCGTATTGAAATAAAAATATATACAAATATATAAATTGCGATAACTTGATTTTTATTGTCAACCATAGCTTATTTAGGTATGATTGATAGGCTTCTGAAAACAAAATCTATAACCAGAAAGTTGACGTTTTTCGTGATTTGTCTTGCCTTTGGCGGTCTTTTATTTTCATAAACAATAAATGTAGTGAGAAAGTACAGTTTGGCAAACGATAGATTCGCGGCATCGGTAAGTTGGTGAGGAAACACGGCCGTTATCTGTCATAAAGGTACTAATGGGGTACGGTATTTTATGAGGGTATCGAAACAATCTATTAATATTTTGACAATTCGCATGACAAAATCAATAAAAACCATGGTAGTCAAAGCCTTACAATATTAATTGTTGCATGTTTCTAGTAAACGAGGATTTTTAACTACCATCCAGTGGATATTTAGAATTATTGATGGTAGGTAAAATATTGAATATTTGTATCGTAATTTCATATTACAAAAGAAGATGGGTTATTAAACTCGTCCTCAAGGCATCGTTTGACAAATGCTCCATCTCATATCGTGATATGAAATTTTACGACACCTATATCGTGAATATCTATCATTTCAATGAAAAAACTCCACAAAAAATACATGGCGCAGTCAGTAAACTGTCTCTGAGTTTACATAAATAATGAATAACAGTTTAGACGACGGAAAAAATCTAACAACAGAGGAAATATGTGAGCAATAGCAGCATATTCAGATGCACAGAGAGATCAATTAAAAAGTCATCTCGCTTGGTTAAAAATGCCTGAATTCGAAAAAAGGATACCTTATACTTGCCTCATGCATTCCACACTCAACAACACTACATAAGTTCAAAACTTACTACCAGTCAATGTCTAACTATCATTCGCTGTTTACCAGTAAACAATTAAAATTAAATAGAATATGACAATAGAATATGACGTGAAGACCCAGAAGAATAGGGGAAAGTGGTTACCCTTCGTACACTTTTTAGATTTTATTTTTTTACTTTATGAATAATTGTCGAAATTATCTAGTTTGTGTACCTAAGTGTAACAAATATATTGTAGTTCGTTACAAAAAAGTCCGATACCAGTACGTCAAACGGTTAAACGGTACATCCGTACAGTAGGTGGGGTACTTTCGTACGCCATGGGGTAGATTCATACAGGGTAATTAAAAAGCCAATTAAAGTCGTTACATTTTTATTATTGTTATTATAAAAATATTTATTTATCAAAGAACTAACTTAATAGTGTCTGACTTAGCTCATAGTCGATAAATCTGTCTTTAGAAAAATAACGAAACATAAAATCATTCATCCGCAGTTTACTTATTGATAATTCTGAGCTTACAATCAGTCTGAATAAGATGTTTAATATCATTTTGTATGACATCGTTATACAGTCTTTGACAATTTGTACTTAAAGTAGGTAATTATACATTTGGTTGTTATTTTAAACTTATTACACATTATAATCATTTAATTAACTGCGAAAGTAAAAAGTCTAGCCATTCTAGCTGTACAGCCCGTTCGTGGTTGAGGATCAGGGAGGATCATAATGACATCGCTGTACAGAGTGTGTGTGTCTTGTATATCAGGGGAAAGGAATGACCATGATAATCTTGGTTTCTTCCGAAGATAAGATATTTGAGAACTTTTCCGACGTAATAGACAACAAAAGTCTTTTTTTCAAACTTCACCAAAACATAACAATTTTCCTTGATTTTCTTTGGTGTCACATTTAAATAATTATTGATACTGCTATCATCAGTATCTTCGTCCATTTCTGAATCTACTGGAGATGTTGAACTCTCCTGCAAGCTAAATTGCGATCCTTCAGATTCCTCTGAATCTTTATCGCTTTCGACTTTCTTAGCTTTCTTTTTATTTTGTCTTGAATTGAGTTCCTTCAAACTACGTTTCACTGCTTTAGCTCTAGCTTTCCTTTCCTGTTCTATTTTTTTCAATTCTTCCTGTCTATGTCTCTCTTCTAGTTCAGTTTTTTCAGGTGTATCTGTATATATACGGAATTTACCCGGTTTTTTTCCTTTATTGGTTTTTCTGGTTCTAACAGCTGTAGAATAGTTCAAATGATTGACTAACATTTCCCAGCATATCAACGTTAGCAGATCGAAATGCCGCACTAATTCTTTCTTTCATGTCATCTCTAATAGCCGGGGATTTTATGAACTTATTCCTCACAAGACCCGAAAAAAATAAATATACTTCTGTTAAATCGGGTGACCGAGTTGGCCAATCAGTTGGGCCCCCTCTAACAGCATTGCATTGATGTTAACGGTGAATACTTTGAACCTTCAGATTAATATTACGGTAAGGATTATACTTTTGGTAGCTAGTTTTGTTTAGAATGAATTATTCATTAAAATTTATCATTAATTAGGATTTTTTGTTACTTACAACGTTTATTGCTTTCATATAATAGGTCAATAATAATAGTTTACAATAAATATTACAAAATAACTCTGTTTTTATAAACTTTGGATATAGGGAATGCTTGACAAAAACTAAAGGGACATAATCGAAGATTCTATTTTTGTAATAAAATACAGGATGCTCCATTTGAAAGAAGAAAGAAAATGACAGGTTCGAGTTTCCGTTCAC
>CAJUYH010012189.1:0-10275 GCA_910591685.1 Galerucella tenella | reverse complement strand
GTCATCAAATTTTGAGGATTACCTTTTTGTCTTGTCGCAATGTGCCTGTGACGTATGTACTAGCTTCAAGTAATCTTTTAGTCAAATGAACACTATTATAAAAGTTATCCATATACAGAGCATGGCCAGTGTTCACATGACTTTCCATTAACTTTTTGTGTGTGATCTCTTCCTTCAATTGTACGATCTTGTGAACCACCGTAGACCTTTAACTTTTCAATAATTTCACTATATTGCACGGTGATCCCAACTAGGTACTCGAAACAGAATTACTTGGCGTTAGTGTGGTAAATACAAAGGTTTTGAGATTTTTTCATTGGCTATTCAACGTCGTTGCCGGTCAAAAAAAGGAAGATAGGTATCATTATGAACCTGCAATAGCAAAATAAGTTAATATAAATTAGGAATATCTAGTGATGGTAATGTGGATTATACAGCGTGTTAATTATTGTTATGTGCTTGTTTTGGTGGATGATTCTTAGACTCAAATGATAAGGTCACAAAACTTTTGCAACCAATCTTCTGAGGACATCTTTATATGAACTTTTCGACTCAAAATTTGCCCAAGAATCTTATTAACACTATTAACACTATTGGTATATTAAAATTAATAAATATGCTAATGACTGCCTATTTTCGTTTTGGGAGAATCAGTATAAATTATCGTTATTGGTACATATAGGGTAAAATTTACATTAACGCGCGATCGGCATTGCCGTAGACGAAACCAAGTATTCCCTTAAAGGAATTACACCTTATTTTATGTACCATTACATTTTCAGTACTCTACATAACATGATACCATCAATTTAGGCAAATATTGAAAAATGGGTCGGGACCGCGCCAGGCGCGTTGATGGCACACGGTAAGGTTTACAACAACGCGCGACGCGCGTTGAGGGAGACGAATGTGTTAAATGGAAAATAGAAATTATCAATGCTGCAGCTATTAATATAAATACGAAGAGTTCCAACTTTTGCAGTATTTAATTTTTGTCCAACAATATTTTCATTATATTTAAAGATACAAAATAATCCACTTTTTTGAAACAGACTAATATTTATTTTAAATCGTTATCGCCACTTTATTTTATTCTTAAAAAGCAGCTTTCTTAATTACTCTGGAAAGCGGATCTGTATTAGTAAGAAGGGTTACGTAGTACAGAAAAAATTTACCGAAAATTAAATTTTTTTGTAAGCGTTCCAAAATATTTAACGAACGTTTAAGTAATGACATCCTGCGTTTAGGAATGATATTAATAATTTCCCTGAATATTCCACCTAAACTTCTTCACGGTCTGCTGATATGACTTTGGCAAGTTTATCTGGAGCCGTGAAAGGAATGCAGTCGAAAACATTCGACATTGCCACGTTTAGCTATGAAAAAGCTAAAGTGCTAAGTATGTAGTGATAATAATAAGAAAGGGGACTTTGTATTATTAAAAATATTAACAATATGATTAAACGTTAATTTTTTAATGTGCTTGTTTCCTTGGATTTTTTCTATTAACATTATTTTTTTTATTTGTGAATATTAAAAGATGAGTACTTTTCCAAATTTGTTATGGGCTTCTTCAAGCTCTGGCAGCGTTTTACGAAAACCATAATTACCACACCCTCCGAATTACATAATTGGTGATTTTCATCGAAGGGCCTGACCAGCTGACTTCTTATTGGCAAGCGTGTGCGTGTGTTCTTTCCTCTCACTTCCTCGATTGACAGATATTGATTTATCCAGTGACGTTGGTATTGTCAGTGACCTTTGTATTTTCAGTTGTACTTGGTACAATAAGTACCGTACGCCATTGTACATTGACATTGGCAGATATGCGCAATGTTTCCTCGCCTCTTACCGATGCCCCGTAGCTTCAGATAAACTTGCCAAACTATATATTTCCATCGGTCAAATTCTTTTCCAACCAATAACGGAGAAAAAAAGGAAAAATTGAATATACGAGAGATTACCGGTTCTGATCTGACATTGTTGCTGAATATTTTCTCGCGGGTTCATCAACTTGTTCTTTTCTAGAAATTTCGCTATCCCTTAGCACACCCACCAATTTCACTTTAGTTCTTTTTTGGTATAATGTAGATATACCGTCTTTCAAAGGAGTAAAGCCGAGGTCCCGAGTCCATAAATGTTGGGCTCGATAAAGATCCCTACCACTAGTTGGAGCACTAGTACATGAAATTTTAATTTCAATTGTTATTGAAATATAATAGAAGTTATCAATGCGGCTTCTTTTAATTCAAACTTTGATAGAATTTTATTTTCGTCATCTCCAACAATATTTTTAGTTTATTTAAAGGAAAAAAATATAGTCTAATGTACAGTATTGTGATCATCTCTCGGTTATTCAAACAATTTTCAATAACAAAAGAGTTAGAGTTCACATTGTTATTTGAAAAAATAATGACGAAGTCAATCTCTACCATACTGTATATAAAATGTTCGACAAAATACTGATCTAAATATTTTAAAATTAATTTCCGAACTTGTCGTGAAATATTTGGTGGAATTATTCAAGCAAGAATAAATTATTCCCGTGCATAGTGAGTCTTGTGTTTATTTTAGAAATATGGCTTGTGCTTCAATATGGGACTAATAAGGCGTAAAGATTTAGTAATTAGTCGCGTCCCAATTTTTCGACAAGGAGCCTGAATGTCGATGTCGCTCTTGGGTTAGGCGAAACAAGAACAAGGTTTATATTAGAATTTTATGGGTAATTGACAAAAAGGGTGGTCCTGGCGTTTAAAATTAACTATATAGTTATACGAGAACGCTTATGAAAAGTTAATGATTCATATCTCAGAACTCTCATCTGGCATAACATACTGGGTGGCTACAAATGAGTACGACTGTCTATCCAAACAATAAATAAAAAAAATGTTTTCCCACTACTAGCTGTGAAGTTGACAATTATTGCTTCTTCTAGCCAACTGAGAAGGTCAATAATGGACAATTTCAAATATTTCGAGAATTCAGGGATAAAAGTTCAACAAAAACTTGTGCAACATCATTTTGTATACCCACAGGAGATTGTCTTTAACATATTTGCTGCTTGAAATTACCTATAAAGATGAAATTATTTGAATAAAATACCAAAAATGACTGATGACATAACAAGTACGTTCATAATATATCGAGAACTGACAGTGTACTTTTCAGTCAGAAGACGGAGTAAACGCTTTCAATGAACTATTCCTAGTAACTGATATGTATATAATTAACACATATAAATTATTTATCAGCTCTTATTTATCCTCTTTAGTTCATAACGTCTAAAACACAGTTTATGTTACATCTGTACCAAAATTGGAAAAGTCAAACCCGTCAATTCCAATTTAACTTGTTTCCCAACAAAATATTTCCGCTGAAATGATTTTGATTTCGATTTTTCAATAGCAGACACAAACAACGGAATAACAGAAAGGACGGTTCTTCGCATTCTTTTTTGACAGCCAATTAATGTTGTAAGAGAAGTTAATTTTTTTCCGCCGAGGTGTACCCTGCTCATCTCAATTGACGTTTTAAAAACTCGTTATTGAAACGTCAATTAATCTAAGATCCGATGTGACAATTCAGTCTGACGGACTTTCAGATCGTAACGCAATTTTAGATTATTTTATCAGGACCGGAATAGAATGAAGATATTTGTTTAATTTGCATATTTTTAAAAAGTAGTTGGGGTGACAATCAAGACTCGTTAATATATTACCAAACTGATGGGAATTATTCCCAAGAATTACTTTATACGACAAATGATTTCTTACAATACTATAATAAGGATCTAAAAACAGTGGTCAGGCGTATTTGTTTCAACAAAAATACTTTAATTGGTTGACCTTCCTCTTCGAAATCCACACTGATTTTCCCTTTCTTCGTAGTAATTAAGTCTGTTGTCATGCAGTGGAATTCCTTTGTAGTTTTTGCAGGCAGTCTCCTTTCTTGAAAAATTGCCATGATAATTGCTATTGCCCATTGCTTCAGTAACACTTCTTCTTCTTCCGTTCCGACAAATTTACCATATGTTTTTTTTTGACATGATATGACGGCTTTCTCAAACAAAGTTATAAAGCTTGTCAAAAAATTCATGAAGTTAATACCTACTGGTAGAAATAAGCGTAAAAAGGGTGTCAAGTGTAATAAAGCAGTGTGAGCGAATTGAAAAAGCAAGAATAAAAGGTGATGAAAATATCAATTATCAAGGAAAAGTTATTCCTAAAAAGAAAATGGGATTAAACTGCAAATAAGTAAACTTAACGATATCTTAAACCAGTATTTTTTAGTTGTCACAGTAAATGATCAGAAAAGTTATAAGATGAGACGGAAGAAGAAGTCTTCAACAAAAATGAACCGAATGCTTATCTTCAAGCTCTCATATCAGCAGTTCTAATTCAGCGAAAGCGTCCGATAAACAATGTCAACAAACCAAAGCCTCACAAAAACGTCTAAAAGTATAAAATTAGCAAGAGTCTTGTGCTGGGACTCTGCACACTATAGAATTCTACCGGTCGCTTTCTACAGTAGATAACTATTATTCCAGTCGACAACAGCCATAAGTCTCACTCTGTTTTCTGTCGAGAACTCTTCTCTTATTTCTGACATTACCATCGATCTGTAGCTTTTATGTAAATATTTCATAGTTCTCATTGTGCCTATGCTAAAATTTTTTTGATAATTTAAATTTTCGACGTGGGTAACCCTATAATAACTTTAATGTTTCTTGTGTGAAAGCCAATTGCGACTTGTTTTGCTATCTTTATTGTATCTTTTGTGTCAAATGTCATAAATTTGAAAATATAACCTATAAAATTATAGATATCTTGTAATCGTAGAAAACGACACGTCTTCACATGTAGAAAGTGATAACTATCAATTTTGTCGACAAGCCGTGTAGAATAGAATCGATAGTAGAATTCTATAGTGTGCAGAGTCCCAGCACAGGACTGCTTTTAGTATGCAAAACTGCGTTTCTCAATCTCCATGGTATTAGTAAGGATATTGTGTTTGCTTTTTTCTGCTGGAAAGTCGCCACAACACGCTGAAAAAAATAATCCAGGCAGCTCCAAACGAGTTGGCCTTATTGATTTGATTGCTTCCCATATTGCATCATTTCCCACACAACAACAATCGAGATTATGGGTATTTAAGAGAAAATATTGATATACAGTATGTTTTTATTAAATTATCCCAACATTAACGTAAAATATTGATGATATTAAAACATTTAAATAAAAAACCAGTTTATGTATTGGAAGACCCTAGGTCGACACTTGCTCTAATTGTGAGGAGCTAGCAGTTAAAAAAAATCCAAACAATTAAATTACAATGCCAAACGAGTGGCTGTAGGTGAAAATACTGTTCATCTCAGACGTCCTAAAAAGTTTCATTGAAAAATTAATACGTTGAAACAATATTATCAAGATGACCCCTGTGTGGTAATAATAGCTGTTGACTGTAAGCAAAATATATTTTTGCCCCAGATCCCCATTCAAGAGACTTTTTACCTGATCAACTCACAGTCTCCATTTTTGACATACATGACATTAAGACGGGTGCGGCATATTTTTACATATACCACGAAGGAATATCTTTTTGTCACACCCTGTTAACATGTAGTACATTAATAGTTTTCGCAGTGAGCGCTGGTTACATTATTAAAAATTTATTTAATATTAAAATATATACATCTTATATCCAAATCATAGCATATGCAGACGATTTAACCATAGTAGCAAATTCAAGACAAGAACTTATAAAAGCAATTGAAAAGATAGGAGAAGAGGCAAAACAACTTGGAATGGAAATCAACGCGGACAAAACAAAATATATGATAATAGGTAAAAAAAATGAAAATATCGAAGGGAACTTAAAAACGCAATGGCATTCATTTGAGAATATAACAACTTTCAACTACTTAGGAGTGACGATGGGACAAACCGGAAAAGAGCGGGTGCAAGAAAGAATACTCAATGGAAATCAAGCTTACTGCAGAAATAGAGAACTTTTGAAAAATAAAGCCATAAATAAAAACACCAAAATAAAAATATACAAAACAATGAGTGATCGCGTATGGCTTAGAAACAATAGTAATAAACAAAAAAGAAGCAGAAGACTTGAAAATCATAGAAAGAAAGATTCTTAGAACTTCTAATTGCCAATTGTAAGGGTCCACACATAAATTCAAGCGGTTAACTAGTTTTTAATATATAATCTTTATCTTGTACTCATCAAACTATATGATTATCTAGTAATAAAGAGTCGATTTTTTAATAAATATACGGCAGCAATTCATGCTGTTGAATTTTACCATAAATGAGATTCATTGGGTTACTCAGAATCCATTAACCCACCCAAAACTCAGGTAGTCCTACACCATCAAATATATATCTTACAAAATATACTAGTCAGTCATAATAACCGTCACTAAACCTCACAAAGAAGAATTAAACCGTCACTTTATTTGACAGTACCGGCGCCAGGGATAATTACAAGACGGCACCCGGCTAATGCAGGGGCGTACTGATGACGTAGTTACGCCCATACACGCGCTTTAGTGTCACTCTCATCTGCAAGATGGAGCCCCGGTAGCACAGTCACGATTCTTGCTTCAACAGTTGTTCCTTTTATTTTATTTTCCTTTTTTTTGATCTTTAATTAAATGGTAAAGTGATGAGTGACATGTTAATGGTTTTTAAAGCTGGAATAGAAAATTTAAAGTGTGTTGATTGGAGAGTGAGGTGGGTTTTAATGATAAGGTACTCCCTTGGAATGCTAAATATATTGCAGTTTGAGAAAAAATTTGTTCGAAAACCTATAGTTAACTAAGAAACGAAGTATATAGAAGTATATAGAATAGCTCTTTTGCTTGAAAATAGAAAACATATTTCAATGGTATTCGAATAAATATCGAGTGGATAAATTCAAGAGAATATATGGCGTAGGTAGATTAGATTAGAATGGATTAGAATTCGAGTGGTCCTATCCCACTGCGACCTTTTCAGATCTCCTCATCGGCGGCCTCGAATTGCGGACCGATTACCTGATTTTAATAATTCCGTACTCGAACTGCGGACCAAACCAAGAAGACCCCTCTTTTAAAAACCATGAATTGCGGACTAAGCCTTCCTCACAAATACGTACATTAAACTACTACATACTCAAATCTATCATAGAAAACAAGGATGCAGCCCTTCTCTTTCGACTTGGTCCGCAATTCATGGGTCATTAAAAACACATGACAAATTTTGAAAATCATTTATGGTTTTTGGTCCGCAGTTCATGTACGCCCCTCCTCATATTGAGAGCTCGATATCTAGCTTTATTCTTTTTATTAGACTTAATAGCCTGGATACCGCCTCCCTTGCTCTCTGTCCTCGGTTTTTCTTCATCGAGTAAGTGAAACTGCACCCTTGCTAGGCCTTCGCACTCCCAGAGTATGTGCTCCGCGGTTTTGTCTTCTTCCTGGCAGAACCTGCATAGGCTGTCATGTGGGCTGTCATCTGCTCGGCCAATTGTGTGCACATGTTTCCTCAGCCTACAATGTCCGGTCAGCATTCCCACCATCATCCTCGTCGCTTCTCGACTTTGATATAGTAGTTTGATCGAAGTGTTTTTAAAGAATAATTTTGCGTGCCTTTGTCCTGGGGTTTCATACCACCAGCGCAACGCCTGGTTGTTTATCCATTTGTGGATGCTCTCTTTACTTAGGCATTTAGCAATTCCACAGAAAGAATCTGGCCCTATCATGACCTCCGTTGCTCCCTGCTTAGCTAAATCATCATCGGTCTTTTTATTGCCTTTTATTCCTTGGTGACCTGGTACCTAGGCTTGCCTAGCGACACTCCCACCACATTTGATGTTATCCTATATGAGCGTATCGCCTTAAGTGCTGCTTGGCTGTCGGAGTGGATGACGATTCTTTGGTTATCCGCCTGAAAGACAGTAGCATGTTTCCCTAGGTTTAGAGAGATCGTGATCTCTTGTACCCCTCTTAGTAGATAGAGTAGATAGAGACTTTGAACGAGAGATTCAGGTTTGATTTTGTTGATAAAAATTTGAATGGTCTTTTCAGAACAGTTTACTAAGGTAATACTGTTCATTGGGTCTGCAAAGAATATTATTCTTGGTCCAATAAGTGTATAAAAAAAGTAATATACAATTCACTAACAATTTTTCACTTCTTCTTTCCGGCCTGGTAATAAGAACTTTCAAGATTAGGACCAGGTCTGTTTCCAAATTTTTATTTTATTTTTATAAGAAGTGTTAAATATCAGAGTGATGAGAGCTAATTTGGTTTGGAGCTCTAAAATTTCAGGTGTTAGATGCCAGGAAGCCTGATCCACTTAGCAGTTTCTTGTAAAATTGATAGTTATGTTATGAAAGATATACCCAAATTGGTAGCTTACCAGAATTTTTGACTATAATAATTCCACCTTTGATTCAAGATCAGTGAACTGCAATATCATATTTTTGCCCGTTACGTGGATATTAGTTAAGAGCCGTTCCTTCGCCGGCACCACCTGGGCTTATTGTTGATACTCCTAGTGTTTTGACTACAATCTATTCAGCCAATCCGTTCCCTGTATTAGCTCATACAGGTCCTTTGCTGGTTGGTTCTAGAAGTCTTCTGGAGTCATTTGTGGTCTACCATACAGTTTCTCTCTCCTGTGGTCCAGCGTCTCATAGTGGCATAATATATGCAGAGCTGTATCGGTGTTCTTTTTGTATCTTCTGCATGTAAGGTCTCCGTTATACAGCCCTATTTTGTTCAGGCGCTCCTTTGTGGGAAAGTGTCTCGCAAGTAGCCCCGTTATGGTGCGTAGTTTGTTCCTGCTCACTGAGAGCAGCTCTTTCGCTACTTTTTCTGATGGTTGTTATATTAATGTCTTCCCATGTATTTGCCTGAGCGTATTCTTCCAGTGTTTATTGTGTTGTTCTTTTACCCTCCCTTTTAACCATGACCTAGTTGAGCATTGAGCTCACATCTGGTTTGGGTCCATTCATCAGAGTTGACGTTCCTGCTTTTGCGAGTTCGTCAGCTTTTTCATTGCCAGCGATTCCTTTGTGACCTGGGACCCACTCCAGTGTTACACTGTTCCGAGTCGCCAGTCTTAGAGCTCTGAAGTGCTTTAAGGGCAGCTCTTGACTGTCACTGTGTTAATAACTTAAATAGAGCTTAATTAAACTAATAAAACTTTTATCTTTTACACAACAGGTTCTATTCTTCGGTGCAATAGCAAGATTCTGCAATTTTTCCTACAACTCCGACATACTTTTTTTGTGACTTTATCATTTGCTATCAGTAAGATGCGAAATCCTCAGCCATTCAAAATAAATATTATTCGGTGTAATTGTGTTTGTTATTTTTGTAAAATGTAGATAAGTAAAATGTCAAACCTGTCAAGTCTTGTTATGATATATTTAGTTAAGAACTGAAGTCGAAAACAAAACAATGATAAACTAAACACGTTTTTAAGCTTATCTACATTTTGAAAATGAATGGAAAAAATTATGGATCTCTGAAGTTTGGGTGTTCAATACGAATGCATTCAGATACATAGGCACAGTGGTGTAACAATGGGGTGGTTCATTAAAATAATGAACATTTCTTTACTCTTATTTTTGTAATCTGATACTTGGGTACTGCTCTATGGCCCAAACTACTGTAATTTTCACAGTACTTTCTCAATTTGTTTTAAATCAACATTTTCAGGTTCAAATTACAACAAAATTTTTGATAATTCATGTTAAATTTAAATAAATGCAGGAATAAATGCAGTATAGTCATTTGCGCGTGATTTTACATCATATTAAAAAATAATATTTCCCTGTCTGTGACACCCTTTATATATTATATTGTAAATTGAAAAATCATTCATAGTTAGTATCCTTTATGCCAAAAAGATCTAATCATATTTCCACAGCTTCCAATCTCAAACTGAGATTTCAATGCAAAGCAAAAACAATATTTGACATAACCAGATGTACCAACCGTGGAGTATGTCTCAAGGGGATGATAATTTAATAAAGGGTCGTATTAATCATCTGTCAAGTTGGTGGTTGTCTCAGTGGGATGGGCTGCTGTCCATAATTGCCGTATTGTCACAACACAGTGACCGGACCAGCGAGAAGTTGCGGGGTGCTACGAAGGACCACACATTCTTGTCAGGTTCTTGGAATTAAAATGTACCTGGGGAAACAGTGGGAACTGATATCGATAGTCATGAGAACACATTTTTTATGTATAAAAATTGTTGGAATGTACGTTTT
>CAJUYH010012188.1:0-10275 GCA_910591685.1 Galerucella tenella | reverse complement strand
CTCTTAATGTCTTCTTACTCTTAATCACTCTTAATGTCTTACTTACTTTTAATCACAATTAATGTCTTACTATTAATCACTCTTAATAATATAATATAATATCTTACTCTTAAGCACTCTTAATGTCTTACTCACTCTTAACGTCTTACTCACTCTTAATGTCTTACTTACTCTTAATCACACTTAATGTCTTACTTACTCTTAATTACTTACATACTCTTACTCACTTAGTTCCTTTTATGTCCGTTTCCGCTGCTTAAAATTCAAGCACGTCTTTCGTAAGTTGCTTTCAAGAAGCTCTTTCTTCTTGCGCTTGTTTCACCGCTGCAGCTTAAGCATTACTAGGTAAAGAACTGCTTAACGCGTTACGTACATGGCAACACTGAGAAAATCTAGTAACTTTTTAGCGACTTTCCAGTTTTGGCAATGTATCGAGTGTCAGTTAGCTCTCACCCGCGTCAAATGTTAACTGTCAAAGAAAACAACAAACAAACTCTCAGTTGTTTACGTATTTTTGCGCCCAAAATATGGTTACCTTGAAATTTTCAAATTTCCCATTTTTACATTTGTTTTAGGAATAAACGTAGCTGAAACGGTGAAAGCATTGACGGAACTAAATCATACACCCGCCAGTCCAGGTTCTGTCAGGCGTATGTCGTCTACCCAAAACCCTTTCCCGGCGTCCCAAACACAACAATTTACAAGTCCTTTACTCAGTACTTTCCAAAGTCAATCTAAGGTATCGTATGTTTCGCAGTCAGGTGGTGTAGTGTATGCTCAACCGATGCAAATCATCGGTGGCAGTCCAAATACTATGAGACGAATTCACAATATGCGATCACAAAGTGCAGATAGAAAATCCGAGGGTGAGTATTTGCAATAGAAGTAAGAATATTCATTTATTTTTGTTGTCACTTCTGTCAATTTATTTATTTAAATTTATAGCAATAACTATTTTAATTTTTCAGGTCCGGGGGGTGTTAGTTCTAATTTCATAGCATCGCTTAGTGCTAAACTGACACCGCATCTCAGCCCTAAATCTTCTAGAAGACTATCCGAAGATTGTACTCCCACTAATTCTCCAGTCAATAAGCACTCGCATAATAAATCTGGACCAGGTCAAAGCTTCTTGGATTCTTTAAATGCTAAACTATCACAGACACATAATCTTGGGGCTCAGCCCACTCAATTAAAAGCAAATAAAATTCGTCAAATAATCAATAGTAAAGCCCAGGTAAGAACAATATTTTTTTATTGTGAATGTCTCAATAAAATATATCTATCGTGTCGTATATTACTTTACTGGTGTGGAAAGTGATTTCCTTCCACGAAATAAACTAATCGTAAGCGTATTCGTAAAGTGGAATAGAGATTTCATTTAGATCTATTTACTTGTGTGTTTTTCAAAAAGGGAATAAGTTTCATATTCTGACTTTTTACAGACATTCGACCAGAACGAACATTTTTAAGTTAATTTTTTAAAGGTGAGAATAATAACTTTGAATAATTGCAAGCTGTTCAATAACATACTGTACATGAGATTAATGGATTTTTTTTTTCTACTAATCGTTTCGAGTTTGCTCGTTATCACTAGGTAACGTTTGTTGTTTTTTTTTATTTTGTCAATTGTCAAATTACTAACCCAAGATAATGATGTCAACTTCTGATAATTCCAAAACTAACTAATGTCAATTGTCCCGCTTTTTTTGCTTTTCACCCGTTCCAGACAGTTTTGGACTAAACAATGACAGCTCTAGATGATTACAGGTGTAAGTCTTCTTCATTTTCTTTATGGGCCTCCACATATCCTTGGTGCAGGTCCGATGTAACAATTTGTATAATAATTAAGGTATTAAAGTTCATTTTCCACGTTGCGTCAAATCGCTGCGAGAAAAAGTACAATCAGCATATCGATAGTTTGTTGCTGCGACTCATCCAGGCATAGGGGAAACGTAACGTGTTGCCAACTTCATTGATAGTGACAGCAATGTCAGAGCGGTGCAGCCAATAGAAATTTTGGGTTGGTGCGACAAAATCCACCAGAAAAGTTACCAAGTCGCAGCGACTTCTCGCTCGAAAATAGAGCATGCGACCGACGCGCCCAACGAAAAAGTTGCAGCGTCACCTAACCGTGGAAAATGCACCTAAGGGTTAGGTTTAAGACGATTCCAAAACAGGATAATTACGTTACTATTGGACGTTGGACTTCAAAGTTACACCAATAAAACAATCAAAATTAAATAAGCAATCTATTATGATTGAAGTATTGTTATAGCTATGATAATTTCTACACAGATCCACTGACTGGTCAGCTGCATCAGTAAATAAAGACTTCCCTTTGGTGTAGTCAGTTTAGTCGATATTTATGTATGCAGAAAAGCTACTTGGACAGTACCTGGATTTATTAAATTTGTGAAGCAATGCTTGTATGTATGTATGTATTTTGGGGTAACATTCACCTAGACCTAAAAGATCTATTGTGCCCCCTTACTTCTACTCAGTTTCTGAGGAGAGTCTCAGAAACTAGTAGTTCTTTTAGTCCTATTTCCCGAAGGAATTTTAGGATGTCGGCAGGCTTCAACTTAGGTAAATGTTCCTCTTCTAATCAGTAATCTCCTAGGTGCTAAGCTCTAGGATTCTGGAGTGCTGTGCAGTTGGAAAGTATGTGGATGGAAGTTTCTTCTTCCTCCACTATTTTGAGCTTTTTCAGGTGCCCATTCAGGCGACAATGTCCCGTTAGGATCCCTGTTAAAACTCGTAGCGCAGTTTTACTTTGACTTGTTCATTCATTTGATCTCAACAGGTTATAGTCACCCAGAAGAGTCTTTGATTGTATATGTCCTACTAGAACTTTCCAATGGTCAGATCTTCTCTTTTTCTCTGCTATACTTATTTCTTCCAATATTACATTGGGGCTGATTCCGCAAAAGGGTGTAATGTATGTATCCTACTTTGGATACTTGGTGCATTAGAAGTGTGGAAGGGCCTATGACTAGGTGGTGTTGCTGGTCACTTGGTGTGTCATCTCACAGGAATAAAAACAACTACTGGAATCACTGGGTCATGTTCTCTTTATTACCTTACTTTACTATTATACATTAACCCACTTATTACTAGTACTAATTAGAATATTAATTAAAATGATTACGATGAATAGAATACACTTTGAATGTCTTTAGGACATCTTAGAATAATTAAGTAATAAATTAGAATCGATTAGAATGAATGTTAAAACACTTTCGTTAACATATTTATACGACGAGTCAAGTTCAGCGTTTTGTAAATATAAAACAATTCTGTTTATGTTTATTTCACGCTCTGAACTTGACATCCTACGTGAGACCTTTCTCTTTCATATTTGTCAACGATTCATGCTTTATAGAAATTAGCTTCAAGGGAATTTATGTCTTTATTCATAATAATACCAAAATAATAATTTAAATAATTAATAGATAATATTTCAGCCAAAAGGCATCACAAGGGTTCAGGCACCCAGAAAGGTATTTCAGTCCCCCTCTTTGCTAGTTCATCTGCTATTTCATTTCCTTCTATTCCAGTGTGTCCTGGAATCCATAGTAAGGTGACCATATTCTCGTCTAGTTCATAGAGTTTGTCTAGGCATTCCCACACCATTTTGTAACCGATTACACAAGAACTCAGTGCTTTAATGTGCTTGACTATCCGACATTATGATAATCCTTTGTCTTCTGTATCCTTTATCAATATTGAACTGGGCGCACTTTCTTATGGCGTGGATTTCCGCTTGAAAGATACTTGGGGTTTTTCCCAAGCTTTCAGAGTGTTTGGTTCCTGGCCCGAACACTCCTATCCCAGTTCCTTCTATTGCTTTTGAGCTGTCTGTGTACCATTGAATGGCATTCTTTCCAAGTCTGGTAATGGTATTTGGATCCCATTCTTTCTTGTTGCTTAATTCCGTAACGAATTTCTTTGAAAAGTTATATTTTTTCATCATACCGTTTTGTGGCATGTCCCAGGTTGTCTGATTTCTAAGAAGTGAGGAGATGGTTTTTTTTAATGATTTCCTCTCTACTTAGTCTGTATCTTGTTCTTTCTGCAACGCTTTCCACCACCATATGTAGTGGGGTGAGGTTGAGAATCACTTCCATGGCTGCCGTTGGGCATGTTTTCATTGCTCCTGTAATGCATATACAGGCTAGTCTTTGAATTTTGGAGAGGATTGCTCTCGTTCTACTACTCCACGCAATGGCTCCATAAGTGAAGATTTGTCTCACTATGGCAGTGTACATCCAGCTTGGGATTTTTGGGTTACAACCCCAGTCTCTTCCTGCCAGATTTCAGCACACCATTAGAGCCATTTTTGCCTTGTATGTAATCTCCTTCTCGTGTTTGTTCCACAGGAGTTTACTGTCTAGAGTTAAACCTAGATACTTGACTTCTTGTCTCCATTCAATCTCGTTCCCATCAAGTTTTATGGTTTTGAGGTCGAGTTTTCTTTTCTTGGTGAAAGCTATCAAGATGGTTTTAGTGGGGTCGATGCTAAGTCCCACTTGCCCACACGTCGATATTTATGTGTTAATAAAAGCTACTTGGGCAGTGCCTGGATTTATTAAATTTGTGAAACAATGCTTATTATTGCTTAACTTAACAGGTCCATATGTATATCTAATTAATTTTTTCAGCCTGATCCTAAAGTTTGCCACGAATCATTGATGGATCAAATTAAAAAAGGAGCTACCTTAAAGCGGGCCAAGTCAACCAACGATCGATCAGCTCCCAAGATATGTTAGTTAGATTTTGGTTTGATTAACGTAATGTAATCAGATTGTATGATTCGTATATAATTGTGTATAGTGGCCAATATTTTCAGTCGGCACAAATCTGAAATATTTAAGATGAATACGATATTTGATACTTATATGCTTTGTATAAAAAAAATTGTTCATCGAAAACCGCGACTCTATCGTTTTCAAGTTCTGACATTTTTGCGGTTAAAATAGGTCAGAAACTCTGGGTCGCCCAGTATTACTAAGTATAATATGAAAAATATTCAACAATCCTATACAATTTTAGGCATAAAACACCTTTTATCTCAGAATATTTTATTCACTTTAAATCTTCACATGAATTTCTGTGTATTTTTATTCACACTTTTTAATGAATCACTCAATATATATTTTTATGCATGAAGGTATCAAATATTGAATTCTTCGATTAATAATTAACATATCATTTAGCAAGTTGCAATGTCGAAGTCCATCCATTTCTCACTCAGAGTCAGGGTCGTACGGTGATATTTTCAGAGTGATGCAAGCCTCACAACTGCAGCCCCTTATTTTGAATATTTTAAAATTATGTTTCCCATTATGATAACATAAATTCTTTTATAATAACTTTGTTTGCGCTTACACAAATCGGAAAAGTTGAAGTTTAGTTTTAAATAAAAAACAGACGCATAAATATTTCCTTGGTTCGCTCTCCCAATGCCGCCCTTCTGTTTTGCCGCCTGATGCAGTCGCCTCCCTGCTTCATAGTACCGCACGGCCCTGCTCAGAGTAGGATTTAACTTTCCCAAGGCCCGGGACTAAAAAAAGCCGGGGTCCATTTTTGGAACTCAAAATTCGGGCGATTGAATTTTTAAATAGTATTGATGAATAATTTTGGAACACGAGCACGGGGTTTGTGACAATAGACCCTAGCTAAATTTATTCTCATTCTTAAAATAGCGTTTACTTTTTGTGTCGGAAATATCTACAATTGACTACTTATTAGGCTGAAATAAGTTATCCAAAATATCGCCTAAATATGGTGGACTTTGACATTGTTTTAATATTAATAATATTTTCCAGGAGATTTTTTCAGCCAACAAAGTTCAATTAGGATTATATTGGTGTTATTAGTGACGTCCATTTTACATTAACTTACTGACTGACTTATTTTTATATTTATCAATAAAGTAGTGAATGAAAAAATAACTGATTTTAGTGTGACTTATAATGTATGTGTATACTATTTTTTAAAGCAATGAAAAAGGAAAACATCCTATTTTAATAATATTTGTTTTAATTTATAAAATAAATAATAATTGGAATGAAAGGGTGCAGGTTTGTAGCTCTCTAGTTGAAACATTTTTTTCTGTGCTTGTCAAACTTGGATAGTTCATAATCAAATTAAATCCAAGTAGGTTTTAAAGTGACTTTAAGTCACTTTTTCAAAGCACTTGGCTTATTCTCTTCCCTTTTTTTGTCGAAATCATTCTCTTATTTCCTCTTTTCTAGAGTCCATATTTAATCAATTCAAGAACGCTATTTGGTGGTAGATTAGTTTTTCTTGAAGCCATTTTTTATAATGATTGTAGTTCATTTCACTATGATAATCACCTTTTGTGCATAATAATCTCATGTTTCTATAAAATGCTGAATCGGGTTTTTCTATAAGCAAATTTGGCAGTCATGAAATCCCTTGTAATCCCAATCTTGAACAAATCTGTTGAGAATGTATAAATCACCATAAATCTCCTTTGTGTTACTGGATGCCTGCGGAGGCGCCTTCTTCAACAGTTTTAAAACCTTTAATGGGATGGTCACCCACATAAAAGCACTTCCATAGTTTCACTGTACCTTTGACTTTAGCTATTATAAATAATTATTGATAAAACACAGTTTAACACAACTGCGATTTTTAACAACCTAACAACTGATTAATTCAGCCGCTGTCTACAAAACTTACTTACGGAGGCTCCTTCTTCAACAGATTTCATTTCACAAGAAACCCTTTTGATTGTGGACTAACCTACGCCAGCTGCAACAACTGCACGTTCTTTCGCATTTTAAAAATCTTTAATTGACTTTTCACCTTTTGCCTTCGGTATATAAAAACACTTTCATAGTTCCATAGCTATTAATAATAATTATTGATAAAACACAGTTTAACTCGACTAATTTTCACCTTTTTTTTAATTTCTTGGGAAATTAAACCACAATATTTTTAAATTCTTTATTTCAACTTAACAATACCGTATGTTAAGGGTTTATCGGAAAGAATTAAAAAAATTGGTAACCAATTCAATATTAGAACTAGTTTTAAATCGAATAATACATTGAGATCAATACTAACAAAAACGAAACCAAAGAATGAAGAACAATCTTCAAAAAACTGCTTATATCAAATATCATGTGAATGCGACAAATTTTATTTAGGTGAAACATCTAGACCATTGGAAGTACGAATAAACGAACACAAAAAATATATCAAAGATAGGGAATTCTTTAAGTCAGCTATTTGCAAACATGCTTGGGAAGAGGGTCATCAAATTCAATGGGATTCATCAAAAATAATATTAAAAGAACCCAATTATAAAAGACGGAAAATCAAAGAAAGTGCTTTAATACAACTAAATGCAGATAAATGTGTAGCTAGCATATCAGCCGATTGTAGTCAAATTTGGTTACCAATGTTAGAAAGAGAAATTTCCAATAATCAATTACCTGCGTTATCAGGATAGCATCATAAGTTTTTATCCAGGTTTTCTTATGATTTATAATTTGAATAGTTGTTAATCGATACACATTTCAATACACAAAATCACAAAACTGAGTATACATATTTCAAAAACTTAAATATTCATACACAAAAAAACTATCAAGAAACGCATTTTATTAACAACATTTCCAATATAAGCGAAAAAAAACGCGCTATCCCAATAAAAACCGTTCCTGGAACGTGCACTTCACTGGATTCCATTTCTAGTAGACTATCATATCGTTGGAATGTCATAAAATGAAATATTTCATTTGACATTTTGCCACAGATATGATCTACTATGAATGGACCTTAATAAAAATTTGATAACAAAATTTTGCAGTCTTAAACTTCAAAATATTTTTTTATTGTCTAGTTGTCAAATTTTTTCTGTCGTGTCAGTTAGGGATAAAAAAATTTATTTCTACTTATTTTTTCTTGACAACGGTAGCTGGAACGCTACCGAAACGTTGAAATAAAGAATTTAAAAATATTGTGGTTTAATTTCCCAAGAAATTAAAAAAAGAATGAATAATATACCACAAGGAACATACAGAAGATAATTTTCACCTCTAACAACTGATGAATTTAGTCGCTGTCTTTGCGTTGCCATGATTCTTCCCAAGTTTGACAATATGTATGTATAGCATTGAAAAAATTCAATAATAATTTGACAACTTCCCAGTTTATTAATATGTTGAAACCAGTGTTACTTTTTGTAGCCTCCCAATTTCCTTTTTCACTGTTTATACTTTGAAATTTTTATATTTGTAAATACTCTGTTACTTTAAGTAGTAAACCAGTTTCAGTAAAACTTGTATATAAACATTAATATTGTAAGAGATGTTAATATATTCGAAACTTGTAGTATTAGCATATAGAGCACAACTTTATTTTCTATAGTATTTTATACTTTATAGTACAATTTTTATGTTACTGCTTTATATTTAAACAACCAGCAGGTCTAGTATATTTAAGAACAAAATATTTCCAAACAAACCAAAGATCTATTAATTTTGTAAAGCAATTTGAACCGATTCAACTGAGGAGATTTTGATTATTCATTAAAATAGAAAATAAAATTCGCTATTGGGTCAAGTACACTATGGACTGGAATTTGTTTTTTCTCATGTACTAGATCTGCTTTCTGTTTACCATTACCATGTCAGTTTTTACCACACAAGAATCATTAATAATTTACAACAGTAAGCTATTAGACTTTTGCACTTATCATATACAGTGCGTGCAAGATTAGCCATAGCATCAGAAATTAAATGAATTGACATTAAGCAGAGTTGTCTTTATCTCTCTTGTTTACAGAATATCTATTTACTCAAGAATTCGTCCTCTATGATGCTACTATTGCTTAAAACGCAACGATAAAATGGATGTCACCAAGAAACATCTTTTGTAATGCCAATGGCAAGAAACGGTCGTTACTAAGCGACATAGATAAACAAGACTGATTTTGGTTTCCGCGCAAGACAGTTGACACAAACGTCACGTGACATCTTCTTATGTCAAAGTCCACTTTAAGGTATTTAAACACAAAATGATGACAGATGCTGACAACTCAAGATATTAACTAACTACTACATACGAGAAGATTAAAAAATAAATAATTACTTGGTAATAGTTACTAACCTTCCCTTTCTTCATCTTTTTATTGTTGATGATTCCTTTATGGTAAAAATGCCTTTGTCTAAAAACTACGAATACAAAGTGTGAACTTCCTATCGAAAACTATAGTTTTATTTCTATCACACAGAAGTGGAGTTTTTAAAGAAGTTTATGACGTTAATTCACAAGAAGTTTTCCACGGTGTTGAGTCAAACCAAGTAAAGTTAACACAACTTCTGAAAATTTTAGGTTATAAGTGCGTTTATTGTAAGTAATGAATTTGTAGTGTGTTTTGAACATGATATTGCTGTACCTAACCTTCTTAACTTGAAACAAACAATATAATATACATTTTCCATAATATTAAACTCTGTAATAATCCCCGTAAATTTTAATATTTCTTGTATGTTTATATTGGTTATTAACAGAAACCACGAAATGCCTAGTTTAATAATTATTTACATTTGGTACATCATATAGAAATCCACATACCTTACCTCTAAGATTAACGGACTTGTAGATGGCGGCACAGTACCATTTCACCACTTTACGTACTTTTTACATATATGCTCCCCCGGAATGTGACTGCTTTTAAAACCATCAATTTTTACAACCCCCTATATAGCCGACACGAGCAACGAATCCAACGCTAATTCTTAGGATGCAGTCAAGGTAGCTCCGGAATCGAAAGAAGTTTCAACTTGAAAATATATCTGACAACATTGTTTTATTTTATGGTCATTACACTGACTTTGGAATAATTATACCAAAATATCTTCGATTTTAATATAACATGTTATAAAAAAACTACAGGCTTTTCCAACGGTGGATAAAAATTGTGTCAAATTCATTGCAAATGGGGGGTAATCACTTTTAGTAGTTCTGTTGCGAATTGAAAAAAATTTTTGGTTAATGGGTTTTTGACCTAACTTACTAATATTTGGATGAAAAAATATATATTTAGCCCTTTTCCAAAAATGGTTAATAGTTTTTACAAAAAACGGAAACTTCTGTGAAACGCAGCTGTATCGAGATTATCTGTCTACCTTAAATTGTAAACCAAATAAAATTAACTTTCAGCTACGATTGCGGCTGTTAGTTTTCGTAATGTAAAATAATATTAAATTATTCTAATGTAACTTGAATATTTACTGG
>CAJUYH010012187.1:0-10278 GCA_910591685.1 Galerucella tenella | reverse complement strand
CTCCAGTTGTTTGCCTTTGATGCCGCCTCGAATTGCTTAAGATAGTTAGGCCATGACGTTTTACCATCAAATGTTGGCAGTTTCACTCGGCTGTTAATATCCCCTTTTCGGTTTCAACTCTACTTTCTCTGCCAGTTCGTCGTTGTTCGGGGCTTGCCTTGTTGTAATATCCGGGTGATGACTAGTCTTCCTTTCGATTTCTTTGATTTTTTGTTCCATTTCTTGCCCCATTCTTTTAATCTTTTCTTCCACGGCAGAAATTTCATTTTTTATATCCGTCGAAATTTTATTTTCCATGTCTGATTTTAGGGACGAAATTTTATTTTCAACTTTATTTTCGACAGTGGCAATATCATTTTTTATTGACAAAATATCGGCGGAAATATCGTCCTTTATAGTAGAAATCTTTTCGTCCATGGAGGAAATGTTAGCAGAAATATCATTCTTCATGGTAGAAATCTTCTCGTCCATGGAAGAGATGTTAGCAGCAATTGACGAGATTAGCGTGGAGGACTCGTCATTGAATAAGAATGTTTCTGGATCCAAGTCTTCACTTTCCAGTGCTACTTTCAGTCTTTCAACTAATTCACTCTTCTTACCGGACGTTTCCAACTCGCGATTTTCTAATTCTGCTTTTAGTTCCGTCACTTTCAGGTCATATAGTCTCTTAGCCATTTTTACGTAATTATTTATTTATATTATCCCACTTCTGACACCAATGTAACGTTTATTCTAATTTATATTTACAATTAATTTATATTTACAATTTATATTCAAATACAGTCCTTATTTAATAATTTATATGATACACTAAACACACACTAACTATAATTTATATGAGAGTCACTTAATAAACACTTTATCGAGGCGCGATTGCTTTCTTTCAGGATCAACACTAACTGACTAACTAACTCCGCTGCGATGCTCGTCGCCTATTTATACTCGCACGACTTGTTCTAGAGACTTCTCGAACTCGAAGTTTTGGTGGATGCGCCGGGTTTTTCTAGATGTTGCGTTTTCCAGATGATTCTTGAAAATACGGCGGAGGAGCCATAGTCGTATCATATGGGAATTTCACTGGAGGCACTAATTGAGCACATTAATGCAGCAGCTCGCGTAACAATACACTCATTACAAGGGCAGAAAATGAGCAGCCCTAGACTATTAGATGGACGAGCAAGCGTGCGAAGCTAAGTTTTGCCAGCCCTTAGACTGTAAACTTCCCTATCCGTTAAGTATAAATTGTATTTATAATTTTATATATATTTATTTTTTTTATCGTAAATAAACCATACCTTCGTACTGTTGGAGCATGAAACTTTTTTTTATTTCATAGAAGAAATTATTTTTTACTCCCTTTAATTCCGCCCCTTTTAGTGAAAATCAAATACATTTGAAGGAGAAGTCTCATTGAGTGGTCATCTAGGACACCAGACTTACCATCACCTGATTTTTTTCGTGGGAGGTACCTCAATTCAGTTATTTATAAAACTCAACCAACCTCAATTGACATAAGAGGGGGGTTGCCATTTAAATTTTTGTTGACGGGATAGGTGGGGTAGGGATATTCGATATACATCGATGTATCGAATTCACTCGATGTTTATAGTTCGATGCATCGAAACGATTCGATGCTTTGAAAAGGTATTGATTTACTCGATGTATCGATGTTTTCTCATAAAACATCGACTCAATGGTAACCAGCTGATCATTGTACATCTAAAATTAAAACTTGAATCTTTTTTTCTTTTACTGGCACTAGTTGGCTAATTTGGAAATTGACATGGGCAATACTGCGCCAGAGAGAATTTAAAAAAACTGAAAGGAAAACGTTTAAATAAGCTTTTGTTTTTGCAAAGTCTTCCAAAAGAACATTGGTTATAAGTCTTATTGTTACACATTGCCATACTTTTTTTTTAATAAATGACTACTGCATGAAAAGTATTTCTTTTTTATTTTAGTAACATAGATTCCTTAAACACACATACAAAAGGCAAAAAGAAAAGTGCTGTTGTAGGAGTAATCTATAATGAAAAATGTGTTCAGAAGGCCGACTACAGCTTGTGATGCAATGTTAGAAAAAGTACTCGATTTTGAGAAAACATCGTTGTTTCTAACCGATGTATCGAAAAATATCGATGCACAGCCGCGATGTATTGCATCGAAAAAAAACATCGATGTATTTTTTAAGTGGACACCCCTAAGGTGGGGTATATAAAAAATTACTTTTTTAAATAGAATAACATACCACATTGTAAGTTATATTATCGTAGTAAAGTCTATCAACTTCAGCAGCATATAATGGGGATACATGACCAACGTCATATTCAAAAGCACCATGGAAATCGAATACCATAACGTTGATCATATCGACGTACCTGAAATGTTTAAAAATTTTAATGTGAGATTCACAAAAATACATCTATGTATGTTGAAATACTTTCTATTCTCAAATCATCAATTGTTATGATTCATTCTCTTAGCTATTATTAAACAAAACATATGACTTAAAATTCTAAAAAACAAAATAAATATTAAAGTGCCAAATCATTTAATTGCAAATAAAAAATACAAAAATCCCGCGTCTTAAGTGATAGTTCACATCCTTAGCCATAGTAGGCGTTATAGTGGTAACTTTATGCCACAGAACTCTACAAGTTCAACAGCTTACTATTTATTTCTCTGAGGTTTAACATCTCTTGAAAAGTACCACAGACATTGTGCACAGATAGCGTGACAGGGAAAAACTCTGCCAATTCTGCCAAAACTATAATTATACCTTTCACGAGAAGAATGAAACTAAATATTTAAGAACTTGCGCTGTACTGTCACAGCATTCAATTTGTGTAGGAGATATCTAAACGGTGGAACTCCTATTTGGAAAAAGTAATCCGCATTATGAATTTGCAAAAAAATGGACATGAGACCCAGCTATATTTCATATGATGGTAGAAAACCCTATGATCACATATTGCTCCGTGGTCTGGTGGAGCAGGTGCCAGCAAAACCTATTAGTGTCCCTGACTGTGGAGACTAGCTGTTAGTGGTGCAGTTGACACCATTCCAACGGAGATGCTTTAATTTAAACCATTCTTAACATAATACCTCTTATCTCCATCCTAAGAGGGTGGCGAGAATAACCAACTACAGAATATACAAAATGGATGAAAAGGTTTGATTGGCAAAGGGCAGATGTATTTCTTTATGGGGCAGTGCTATGTGAGCTGATCGCTGAACAGTACTCTTGGCCATGTCTTCTAGAGGAATCAATCTTGCTCTCTTGTTGCGGATTTAAGCTAGTTCACAGACGGAAACAAAATGAACGTCCAAGTTGAATCAGTCTCCTAGTGCAGTTGACCAAAGACTAAAAGACTTGGACAGCATGCAACAGTCTTACAAGGGAAAGTTTTTGCCATTAATTTGTTTCTCCATATGGGCTACTTTAATAGGTCAATACAAATATTTTCCTACAATCACACTGCAATAACAGTACTGTGCTCCAACAGCTACAATTTAAAGCTAGTTTCGAACACTAGTTATACTACTCCCATTCCAACTGTGTGTCAGAGGGCAATGAAGTAGAGAACAAACTTTTCAGGAAGGGATGTCACTCCCATAAATCTGGTAAAGAGTATCAGGCTTAATGCAAACCAAATCATTTATCAAAGGACCTAGTGAACCCAAAGCAAAAGCCTTTGGTTCATTTACGATAAGTTTGCAATTTTGACATTTGTAGTAACAACTGCAGCCACTGAACAAAATCTCAATATCCAAAGTGTAAATGGAATAATTAATCATATAAAGGGGGAAGTTACGGTCCAAAAGTTGGCTGCCGTGTCCGGGGTTGCCAGACTTATGTTGTCAAAATCAGACAATTTTATCAGAATTTCTTGTGATGGTTTGTCATTTTCATTCGCATTTTATAGTTTGTTATTTATTGTGTAAATTATAATCTGTTATTTTCATAACTATTTAAAAGGGAGTATCGAACACTGCGTCTTTATCAAGTGGTTGCAAGGAGATGGTAGCATCTCTAATATCATATTTTGAGAGAGAACGAGATAACGGTGGACCGCTAATTCCTATTACCTACTTCTGTGAGAGATGTAAGTTTTTAATAAATACATTGTTACTTAATATACTGCAATAACGATGCAATTCAACATGTTCATGAAGATAACATTTTTCAGCTAAACTTAAGGGTTCAAACCTGGACATCAAGAAATTTATGTATTTACTCATTAAAATTTTATAATGTCTGCTCTTATTTTTGAGTTGAATGTAATCTTATACAATAAACAACTTATCAACATAATTTTATGCCAACAGATGGAAAAAAATTACAACGTGGCAACGATGTAAAACATCTGTCATGTTTTGTTATTGCAAACTTATCGCAAATGAACTATACTAAGCATTTACAGGAAGGAACGGACTATAACTGGAATCCTTACTGAACAGTGCAGACTGTGTCTCTATCTAGAAGAATTGGCGGAATAGATTAGTGAACGAGTCAGAATAAAGACCCAAGGAGCTGTGTTTGTGCGCCCTGAGAATGTAGAAAGGTGTAAGTGACCTTATAGATTATTAACTTCTTTTGGAAGATTGAATTTAAAGGGGTAATCTTATATGGATTGCAGCACAATACGTTTCTTAGAAGCCGTAGATTATTTCAAACAGCTATATCATATGACCCCAGCACCACACTGACGTGAACTGAATTGTTAAGAGACAAGGAAGTATTTTAGAATATCCGCGAATAATTATTTGAAGAATAAACTTTTGATCGAGATTATTACTCACTTATTAATTTCTGGTATGTCATATCCAGCGATAATTTTTTCATAACCACCAGCTGTGGCAATAGAAATCTCGTAGCCTTTGGGTTGAAGAACATTATAGATATCTTTCAAAAGTGCAGTCAAATCATCCTGAAAAAAATTAACATTTTAAGTCTCCGTTGCACAATAGCCGTTCACGACCAGATGATGATCTCGGTTCAAAAGACAATTTACGTTAGGCTTTGACCTATCGAAGTCAGTTCAATGACTGTGCAGTATGTCGATGATGAACTGATATCTCAAGTCTTTAGAAGAGGGGCTATTTGAGACAAACGCCTCAAACTACCTGCTAATAGAGCTCACGTGGATAAGTTGTGGAAGGAGACAGCTTCGGTAATGAAAACTGACGGTAAGAAGAATATTTTACTATCAATTATTAGGTACTGATAGTGCCGTTGCCAGGAAGGCACTAGGGGCCCGTGTCCCCCCCCCACACTAGAATCTGTCTGCATTTTTGACGTTATTAGCAGAATTCCGCTATTTGTAGCGGATTTTTTTGCTGGTAGCGGTGGTGGCTCATGATTAGCGGAGTTTCCGGATTCCTGACAGTTGATGGCTCAGCGATCTTTCACCATGTATCATCAATCCGGCAACTGTGCCGATTGTGCGTCAGCTTTCCGTTTTCAGGCTTCAAGGTCAAGTTCAAATTCTATCTCTCGAGTTTCAGAGTTAAGACAAAAATTTAGAGACAGCAGCAACCAGATTTTTTAACATATAATCATTCAAAAAGTGTTCTCGATTTACGTTGAATTGTATTTCAGTAAGTGGATTTTGCCCCGTGTGCTGCGTATTATTTAACTCTGCAGCTTGCAGTCGCAGTCTGATTTATGAAATGAGTGGAAAAAAGAAATCTTATTTCGTTAGAGCCTGTAACAAAAAGATTAAGCCAAATGACGACGATAATATGGTTACTGTTGGGCCTGTTGCTCATTCCCAGGCTGTGGTTGATAATAGTTCGGATAATAGATCAGTTTCCAAACATAAAACGTATCATTTACATATTTTGGTTTTGGTATCAGGTATATCATACAAATTACAACTCACATATTTAATAAAAATTAAATTTTTATGATCTGAAGTTTTTGTCTCACCATACCCAAGCCACTTGGTGCCCCCCCCCAAACAAAATTCCTGGCTACGGAACCACCGTCCATAAATTTCAATAAGTCTGGTAACTCCTTTGCAGTAGTTGAAATGTACCCCGTTTTTTGTCATCGGTCATAAATCATGCAGATAACAGCAAAAATATGTTATATGGGGGTCAATCGACACCGTGATTAATATGTTTACTCGGAAGAAGGTCTACGAGGGACAGGCGTTAAATATTGATCATATTTAATATTTATGAATATTTATTTCTTTGTAAATGAAACCAACTGTTTTCAGATAACTTCACAATATATTAAAAAAATGGTAAAAAAACGATCATATCACAATATACATTTACATATTTAACATAGTTTAAATATTTACAATTTTTTTAAAATTTTCAATTTTGGATATTCTTTATTACAGTGGGAGCCAGGTGGTAAGAGAAGGCAAGGAAGACCCAGATCCAAGTGGCTGAAGGAGGTGGAGGAGGATTTGAGAAGGATAGGAATCGTCAGATGGAAAGAAAAAACGAGGGACAGGAGACTATGGAAAAAAATAAGCGAGAAAATAATGAAATGGAGGGGATTGATCCACCCCAGAAAGCGGATCTAGAAAGCATTTATGCGGCGCAACCCCACAAGGGGTGTCTAGCCATTTTATATATATATATATATATATATATATATATTCTTTATTTATACATTGAGATTCCACTTGTCTGTTTGCAAACTTTAGTGTGTAGTAGATTCGAACTCTTGTATACAATGAAAGTAAATATTCTTTTGGAAAATTGCTACATGGGTGGGTAAATCCCACATTTGAATATTCATTCAAAAATATGTTTCCTACACCATCTTGTATACAATAATTGTTAAAATTGGAAACAAATATATCCTCTAAACGTATTAGGTACTCTGAAAAATCATTTGGAGGGACTGTTAAGCCACCAAATATATTTTTACTATTGTTGTAAGCTTTGAGCTCACAAAATGAAGTTGATTCGTCTCTTTCAGATACTGAACAATATTGAGAACAAACATCACAAGAATGTTTAAAGAGACATCTACGTGAAAAATATCCACCAACATAGACCAGTGCATTTCCTTCCTCTTATATTAGATTCCTATAATCTGTTGACTCTATTTTTATAACTGGTGAAATATTTTCGTAATTTTTTTCCTGGAAACTTTCGATATTTTTGAACGAGTTCTCCAATAAAACCTGAAGCCTCCTTCCACTGCTGACACCTGTGAAATATAATTCGGACATTATATATAAAATAGTATCAAAGTCAAATTATACGTTACGACTTCCAAACATTTTATCCTATAGGTATAATTAAAATATTTGTATGATACATTACCTTGAAGTATCTTTGGGGCATCGAAAAAATGAAATATTGCCACGAATACTGGTACCACAACACTCAATAGAGCAATAAGATCGGTGAGAAGCCATTATTACAGTACTTAATGCTCAAAAAACTAGGTTCAAATAAAACGTTTATTTCGCGCACTCAGTAGAACTCGTGTCGACACTGCGAACTATTCAATTGAAGACACTCTGTTAAACTAGCTAGCCCACCCGGTGGACCGGTGGGCACTCGAGGCAAACCGGCTGGGCAAGGGATGCGCGAGGACAGGAGGGGACGATTTTAGGTTCCGGCTAGAGTAAGCGGATTTTGAAATTTATGGACGGTGACGGAACTGGGTACTGAGAATTATTAGAAGATGCATTGACTTTACATTTAAAGTCAAGGATGATTCTGATAACTTTCTACTGGTTCATTTAACAAACCTTTTAGATGTACAATAGAAATCATGGATAAATAAACCATGTCAATTCAAAAAAGATGCTTGAAATGCAAGTGTTTGTTTTGTACACACAACAAAATTCTCAAGCGCTTGGAGCAAGCGCTGAAAATGAGTTTTTCTACACCCACACGTATAGTTTGGCAAGTTTATCTGAAGCTATGCGGCATCGGTAAGAGGCGAGGAATAACATGGAGCCTATCTGTCAAACTTACAAATGGCGTACGGTACCTATTTTACCAAGTAAAACTGAAAATACAAAGGTAACTGACAATACCAACGCCACTGGATAAATCAATATCAGTCAATTGACGAAGTGAGAGGTAAGATCTCACGCACGCGCTTGCCAATAAGAAATCAACTGGTCGATACAAATCACCAATTATGTAATTCGGGGGGTGTGGTCATTGTGGTTTTCGTACAACCATATATATATATATATATATATATATATATATATATATTAGACAATGGTACAACGCTGCCAGAGCTTCAAAAAGCACATAACAAATTTGGAAAAGTGTTCATCTTTAAATATTCATAAATTGAAAAAATAATGTTAATAGAATAAATCCAAGGAAACAAGCACATTGCACATTATAAAATTAACGTTTAATCAATTTTTTTCAATATTGTTATTTATAAAAAGACCCTTTTCTAATTATTATCACTACATAGTTCTAACCTCAGTTTTGTCATAGTTAAAAGTGGCAATGTCGAATGTTTTCGACTGCAGTCCTTTCACGGTTTCAGATAAACTTGCCAAAGTATATATTATCAATTTCCTGCACAGTTTACAGAATGGAAATGTAGGCCATATCGGTTAACTGAACGTATATGATTTCATATACATCCTAGAACGTATATAAAATCCACCAATCAGCATTCGCGTTTAGTACTTGTCACTCATCTTTTTTTCAATTTAAAGAAACGTCAAAATAACTGGTCAAGAAAGTCTCTCCCAGAAGCACTGGATCAGGGATATTCATTTACAAAAGTAAACTTAAATAAAATAATCCGTATAAATTAATAACAAATTTATTTAGTATTTTTATTTAATTTAATATTAACGGAATAAAATGGGCATTTAAGGGACTACCGATTAACGTCAGTTCTTATAAAAGTATGTAATACTTCTGACATTAATTGGTATAAACCTATTGAAGACATAAAATTGAATTGGTACGATTATGGATAAAATTGTTGAACATTTTTAATTTCAAGTTATAGGTATTTATTTTACAGTTCATTCAAAGGTTTCTAGACTTTTTCTTAAATGGGTCGTAGAAAAAAAATATACTGTTCGACTCGTGTGGATTGTCCATATCGCACTAGAACTCGTGCTCGTACTCGTGCGATATGGCCATCATATCCACACTAGTTGCACAAACTACTATTACCTACGACCATATAGGAAATTAACATATATCGCACTCTCTACTCTGGCGGAAAGTTTCTCATATCATCATAGTGACACGAACCGTGCGCTATGATATCACCCTAGTGTGATATCATATCGCACGGCTTGCATGAATTCGATTAACGTTTTCTTATTTAAATTTACCTATGTAATAACTACAAATATAGCACAAAACACAAAATCTGTTCAAAAATTATTGAGATTCGCCATATTTTGTGATAAAAAAAACAACTAGGTGCGGCCGGAAATCGAATCGCGGTCTACTCCAGCATTCTCCAAATTGTCATGACGCGGATAGCTGTCAAATTTTCTTATTTTGGGTATATCTATAGTAGGTATAGCTGTAGGAATTAAAAACAAATCAAATTATAAAGAATTAAAATGTCTTCTGTGTTATTATTTCGAAAATATTTTGCACTACAAACTGATTATTTTAAAAATAATCATATGTTGTAGGCAGTTATTGATGTTGAGTGAAAAATAATGAAGTGGGCTTATGTCAAAATTCTCAAATTATAACACAAAGCATAGAAATAGTTTTTGTGAAGTGTAAGTGAAATATTTATTACATAAAAGTGTAAACGAATTATAATTGTGAGATAAACTAGAAATAAAAAGTGTTAGTCTTAGTTTTTTATTATAATGGAAGTTGATACTGATAGTAGCAAAAAACCTAAGGTACTTTTTAAATATTTATGGCCGTAGGAAAAATAGTGTACATAACTCGTTGCAATGTGAATTTCACTCATTTCGTTTGCGCACCGATGTCAACATTATTTTTTAAAAACCATTACATTAAACAATATTTGTTACAATTATCGCATGGTCGTAGCAAAAATAGTGTACATTACTTGTGCGAAAGTGATTTTCCGCACTCGTTACGTAATATACTATACTTGTAACCAGCTTTCTTTATTAACGCACCCTAACGTATTAAATTATAGTTACTAAGGTTTGTTGTTGATGAATATTAAACTTCGTTTTCGTCTAAAATTATTTATTTTAGAGTAACATACAAAATATATCGTTGTCAGAATTGAATGACAGAAAACATTAAAAAGATCAATAAACAATTAATAAAAACAAAATAATGTGGATGGTGCTAAAGTGCTAA
>CAJUYH010012185.1:0-10282 GCA_910591685.1 Galerucella tenella | reverse complement strand
AATAATTCACCCTCGTTGCCTCGTTACCTCTGGTTAACAGATAAGAAATGTAAATTAAATCGAAAACTATAACATCTCAATAAATATATCACTCGGTATTGTATCGAATGATACAAACTGGCATGGGAAGTGGGGATCAGTGGGGAGCGACACGTGATTATTTGTCCGGTACACGGTTGATCAAGTAATTATTCAAGATTATAATGGTAATCAACCATTGACCACTTATTTGGTCAACTAAATTACCAGTTCCGAGAATATATGATCCAAATTTTGGATAAAACCATATCCTCTCCCCATCTTGTGGTTTTCAGTGGAAGCTGAGGTTCATTATTTTACCGTAGTGGCTAATAACGGAGCCTTAAGCGGACACTTCTATATACCTTCAATTCTTTGTTTTACTTTTTACAACAAAGTGATTAACAAAACTGAAACCAGATAAAATAATGAGTTTGACATAAAAGACAAATTAAAAATCAACGAACTGTCATCACTCGACAATATATCGAACCATAGTAACAAAATCAAGGTGGATTGTATTATAAAAGGCAATAGTAATTTTTCTACGACTGCTATGGAAAATAGTTCTTTTCCCACAATTGACGAAACTACAAAGTGTCACTTTGCCTAAGCCGTGAGATAAGATTTTTTCTCACGGCACCTGCCCACGCCACATACATTTATATGGAGAATCAAATGAAATCGACAGAAACTTGGTATGCTACTGTCACCTTCAAATACCTACTTAGGTGTCACAAAACTGTCAGATTATATTGGGTGTTTCGAAAAGGTAGTTTCTAATAATAGAGAATTTGACGAAAAGAAATGACGTTCCGGGTTTGACCATACAAAATTGAACAAATTTCACCATCAACTATAATTGATGTTTTCAGCTGACTCCATACTGTGGTGCATCGTGTGGATCGTATTATAGTGCCATCTAGCGGCACTTATCGAAAGTAGGCCTGAGGTAGAAAAATAGGTAACTACTAAGGGTAATTAATGTGGCACTATCTACATTTTAATATATTAAAAATGTCAATGTTGCTATGTTTCAATTATAAACAAACTAGATATTACAGTGTTCCTGTGTAAACCCGAGACACACCTTAAATAGATTTGTGATATTAATAAAAGTGGAAAAGTTGTGTATTTTGTTTGTTTCAAGTTGAGAACATTATCTACCTATTTATTGTTCGCCAATCGCCACATTTCTATTATGGAGAATGATAAGTGAGTATCACAATACCAGCAATACCATGATTTCAGTTTTCCAAAAGGGCCACGCGCTGGTAACATTGTGAGACTTACTTATCTTTGTCCATAATATAAGTGTGGCAAATAATAAATATTTATGTTTTCAACTCAAAACAAATAAAGTACACAATTATAAGAAACCTTTTTTTCCAGTATATATTATGTATAAACTTAATAATTTCAAAATATACACGAAAACATAACATTCATAATACCACAAACATATTTAAGGTGAAATATCTAGTTAGTTTATAATCGAAACATGGCAACATTGACATTACTAAGTGAGTTAAAAGTAGATAGCTGTACACTAATTACAGTTTCTGATTTCCCAGTTTTCTACCTTGTACCTACTTTCAATACGTGCCGCTAGATAGCACTACAATCGATCCACCGCAATATGGCGTCAAATAAAACCATCAATTGTGAATGAAATCATTTAACAGTTTAGAGAAGGGATACTTTTGGTGTTATTTTTGTTCCACTAGCCATAGTAACTTTACTTGTATTCTTTAATTTTGTGCAGTTGTAGAAAAAGTATAGTGTGCAACATCTGGGGAAAGTACTTTTCCCACTTGTTGCACAATATACTATTACCTAACTAGTGCGGGGAGTGATAATTTTCCGCACGCTTTTGCAGATGGCCGAACGACGTTTTAGCGAATTCGGCCAGCAATCGCGTGCGGAGAAGTCACGTTATGCACGTGTTAGGTACACTATTTTTTCTACTAGCATGCGGAAAAAACCCAAAAGTTAACATGAAGAAACATTTCTTATTAAAAACATATCAACAAATCAATTATTATAATTTGACATTCATTTGATGAGGCTTATACCAGGGCCATTAAAAATTGATTTAAAGATAAGTTTTCATTCAATTGAAAATTATAGCAGAATTATAATAAATTTATTAATTTTTCAGTCATTTGGTGAGCTACAAGCATACAAATATATGTTTTCAATATTCAAACGTCAGTATACTCCCCAAAAACTTGACAAATTTACTTTTCCGCACTAGTGCGGAAAAGTGACTCTTTCCGCACTGAAATGAGTGCGGAAAAGTGGACCTTCCCACACGCTAGTAGAAAAAAGCTTTTTTTGAAGACCGACCAGAAAATATACACATTCTGGACCATTTTTCGTCCAGAAAATAACGTTTTGCCGATCAAGACCGGAAAATGGACGCCAGGGACCGGAAAAAGCTTTTATCTACGACCACCTTTAAAATTAGTCATTTACGAACCAAAAAGAATGTGAGAAATCATAAATTATACATACGTTAAAAAGCGTTCGTAAATGAACAATGCTTTTTATATGGGACTTTCATTATAACACCCAAAAGCGTGCGTAAATGACCAATGCTTTTTAAAAGGGGTTTTCATTTTAACACTCTTTTTTAGCTACGTGATAATCTAGTTGCCTTGAATTTAGTCGTTTGTTGTATAAACTTTTATGCTGACAGTAGATTTGACAGAAGTGTCAGACATAGTGAAAAATATTTGTTACTTTAAAAAAGACAAATTACCCAATGTTATAATTATTAGTAATTTGAATAATTGTTCTCATTTTACTGTAAATATGAATAATTAAAATTCGTTGTGTATATATTTGTTTATAGAAAATTCATTTTTATATTTTTCAACCCCTTCAGAGCACATTTTTTAAATTTTTTCTTCATGTGCTCTTAGATAAACTTTTGTATGACACTTGTGCGTGAAGTACGTTTGCGCACTCGTTGCGAAAAAGGCACTCGCTATGCTCGTTCCTTGCATTTTCGCAACTCGTGCGCAAAAGTAAAACTTCACGCATTTGTATCATAAATAACTATTGCCGATCCCTGACGTCCATTTTTATTCCATTTTTCCAATCGCTCTTTTATAATACGATCTACCTTGATTTCGATTACTATGGTAACAACGTTTCGATATATTGTCGAGGGACAGTTCGTTGATTTTTAATTTGTCGTTAATGTCAAACTTATTATTCTATCTAGTTTTAGTTTTGTTTATCACTTTGTTATAAAAAGTTAAATAAAGAATTGAATGTATATCGAAGTGTCGGTCTTAAAAAAATATTGTACGTCACGCAACCGAAAATTTGTGTTTTTCAGGTCTCGCCAAGCTTCCAGGACTCGCCTACGGGTCACCCTGGAATCTGCTTGTCTCGACCTGAAAAACACTACTTTCCGGTCCCTGGCGTCCATTTTTCGGTCTTGATCGGCAAAACGTTATTTTCTGGACGAGAAATTGTCCAGAATGTGTATATTTTCTGGTCGGTCTTAAAAAAAGTTTGTTTTAGTTTAGTTGCAAAAACTTTGCTACTATAACCAAAAATCCACTTGAAAACTCATGTATTCAATTAATTTGCTCTTATTTGCAGTTTCCCATTAAGAAGTTATAGATGCTCAATTATACAGGCTGTTTCACGACGAGCTTACACTTTCCATATATTGGAGACTATTCACACGATTTCTATTGAAATTGGCACATATGGTAAAAAAATAATCGCCAATTTATCGGATACATTTTGACTTACATATCTGCTATTTAATACTGGAGATATTATAAAAGACAAGGGTAAATGATGTTTCCAAAGTCGTTATTCAACTTTGAGGGAAAAGTTTGTATACTCATATGTTATGAGTTTGTCGCTAATGAAATACGTAATGTTCAACGTATTTATTATTTCAATGAAAGCAATAGTATTGTGATGACCATAAACATAAAAGTAGCATTTTTCTGACCAGATGTTCAAAATTCCTGCATATAATTCGATTTTGAAGATTTTCGTGATTCAGGATCGGGGATGTATTAGTTATTATAGTCCAATAAATAAAGGCACAAACCGGTAGTTGATTAAGCAAAAGGATAATACCGTGCGAAATTGTAGGTCTCAATTTGGTCTTCCAAATAAAGATATTTCCCCAATTATCGAGGTCCGGTATCATGGTTAAAAATGGCCCCAAAATTCCAAAAATCCGTTTTTTACTAATATCTGCCAAAATATGACATTTAGAGAACTTGCGATTGGATGAAAAATGGAGATCAATTCATTTAAGAATTCGCTAAATTTTTGGCATCAGTGAACACGCAATTTGGAACTTTCCTTAATTTGAAAGTTTCAGTTGAGACCTACAATTTCGCCCGGTATGATCATTTTGCTGGATAAACTATAGCTTCAGGTGTTCATCGGTTTTCATTTGCTAAACTATTATATCGATGCAGCCCAGATCTTAAGTCACATGGTGGAAAATGTAATGAACGGGACTCCAAGATGCATTCGATTGCCTGGTTCGAAGATTGAAGGTGAGTTACTCAAATGCAGATACCCAGGAAAATTATATGGTTGATAAAAATTACGGTGATCAATGATTAATTTCAAAGCAGCAGTTCTAACAAAGGAGGGTAGATCCAATGAGTTCCAAATTAACTCAAGAATGGGGCATGGAAATAGGCTTTCAACAGCAATTTTCTCTAGTAAGGTCTCTAGACTCTAGAGGTCAAATTATTTCCGGAAATGTTTTCGAGCTCATGAATATTTTGAAAACTATCCCGAGTCGAAGACGAACAAGAACTGTCAGTGGGACAATAGAAAAAGACGTGAGACACATTGCCAATACCAAAGGTACGTCTCCATACTATTTTTCGAAAGACTTATCCAAATCATGGCGCACAAAACCTACAGAAACTGAAAAGAAATCTGGAGAAATTGAGAATTTCTGAAAACATACAGTAAAGAAGATTACAGCAGATGCTCAAAACGTTGTCAGTTCATTTCAGTATTAGAGTAAGATCCCAGGGCCATCAGACGTCACGTATTTTCTGACGAAGGAAATGTGGACGATTGAGTAGTGTTAGTATGCACTAAGAACACAGACGGCCAATTTTCAGGTATCAGGTAATCAAGGTACATAAAAACATTACTTACCTCACGTAAATTCTCCGAGCTGAATTTTACATACATTTGAGGCAATATCCTTTAAAATAAGTCGTTAAAACTCCCAGACACTTTCCGTAGGCCATATTGCTTTGCAGACGCTTTAAAGCTCCCAAAATAATTACTTAACTTCACGTAAATTCTGATGCTCCATTTTTATATATGTCCATCAGACAACTATTTTAAAACCTTTTACAAAAACACAGACCGATCCAAGGGGCCAATCATCCCCTAAACTCAATTTTAATACCTCTGTGGGTAGTAGCGCGAGGACATTATCCACGCGCATGAGACTGAGTGAGACATGTATAAGGATATATTGACCTCTCTCTCTCACTCTCACAGTTTACTCATATCATTTAATTATTATTATTAAAAAAAAATCGGCTAAAAATTAAAAAATCAGGTGAACAATTTAAAATTAACTTACACAAAAATGCTCATTTGACTACAATAATTCTTCACTTCAATAGGTGCAAAAGACTCCATCCTTTGATGGCTGTGGGCTTGGAAATGTTACATTTTAAGTCATTTTTGGAAACAAATAATACAGTAGTTACAGATCAAATTGTCGATGAAATCACACGTCTCAGAGCTTCTTCAATATCTACACTTACAATTGAGAATAAAGAGCTATTAAATAATTATAATATATTATATTATATAAGCATAAAACCCTTAATGGCGAGTTCGGTAAAACATTCCAGTTTTACTTCATTATTATCTAACTTTGTCAAGAAGCATCCGCAATGAAGATTTTGAACTATTTAAATTTGTACTGCCAAAAATTACAAATTTATTTTTCATGTGTAATCAACAAAATTATGCTCGTTGGACAGTTAAATACAGTGATAATTTACAAAAGGTTGCCCAAAGTCATCCTGACTTGTTTGAACAGTTTCAGAATGGATGGTTTTTTAGCATTCAAAGGACTAAAAAACTTTCCTTAAAGAAAAACAATTGACTTGGTACTGGAACAAACAATCAATGCAGATGCAGCCAGAAGACTTACAGGTAATAAATTCCAAACACAATTAATTTACAACAATCGTAAACATTTACAAGAATTTATGATAACTTTTCATTGACAAAAATTTCAAGCCTAATTTTTAAAATTGAAAAATTTATATTTTTGCATGCATTACAATTTACCGATTCCATCTCAGCACGTCAACGATGGGCTCTAAGTCATGATATAAGATCAACTGTAATTAGAGAAAGTAGAAAAATTTCTCCTTCATATTGAAAAAAATGGTGACAAACGGCGTCAAACATTCATTACAGAATGTGAAGAGGACGAAAATAGATTTGAAAAGAGCATAAAAAAATACCTACCACTAGAAAACTTTTCTGTAGATTATGTTAATAAGAAAATAAAAACGAAGGTAAGTGACAAGGTGCAGGAAGTACGTATTCAGAGAGATCTGTTTGGGCGAATGCTTGGTATATCGATTGATCACAGAGTGGATATGTCCAAAATCTTATCACACCCCATAACTCCAATGCCATTGTCCATGTGTCATTTCGAGGGTGGCATTTGTAAGACTCAAAAATCCGCATTAATGAAATCTTTGGAAAAAGGCGTACAACACGATCCACCTTCTCACATTGATGTTTTGATTATTGATGGTTTTTTCTCGCTTCATACCATAAAAAATGTGTCTAAAACTTTTGGGAGTATCTCAAAAAAAAGTTACAAATGGTGACCCAATTGAAAGCAACGAGATATGACGTCATTTTGACCAGTATTTTTCCCGTTCTATAAAAGATTATGAAAGATCTCGTCGGCATGAATCATCACAACTAGAATTCAACATTACTGGACCAGATCAAGTTCGTCCATCAGATTTCGCGAAAGAATTAAAAATATCCATTTCAAACATGAATTTTTGGAACTTCAGTTCTTTACGTCAGGTTATGTTTGAGCGACCAGGGGTCGCGACGCAAAAGATCTGACCGTTACGCGTTACGTTACGCTACGTTATGTTACGTTGCTTCGTTATGTGCCTTGCTTGCGTGCTTGTGCCTCCTTAGTCTCTCTCTCGTTTACGAAGCAGCGATTCATATGCTCCGGCTGGGATTTGAACCCGGGCCGCCCGCGTGGAATGCGAGCATTCTACCACTGAACCACCGATGCTATATTAAAATTCTATTCAAAGCTGGTATTCGGAGTGCTGGTGATCTACTTGAATTTGTTCGGATAAACTTTTACTATTGTTCCCATATTTTTTTTTGCGCGATTAAGGGGTCTAGCACATTTACTTTTCGAAATACAGGGTGTTGAAATTTTGAAAACTTGAATGCTTCAATTCGATAACTTTAAAATAGATGGATAAATTGATTTGACATTTGGCAGGTTATTTTTAAATGTAAGAGGGCATATTTTGAAAGAAGTTGTAGTTTGTGCAACTAGTGTGGATATGATGGCCATATCGCACGAGGACGAAGTTTGAGCACGACGCCGTAGGCGGAGTGCTCAATCGTTCAAGTGCGATATGAACAATCCACACGAGTCGAGCAGCATATTTTTTTACGACCCACTTAAGAAAAAATCTAGAAAATAAAAATTTCTATAAACTGTAATATAACTTCAAATTAAAAATTTAACAATTCAATTTAATGTTTCCACTAATTTTGTGGTTGACGTACAGTTCTTGAATGTCCAATTTGTACAATGCTACGGTTTCCTTTTTTAAATATACGATGCTGTTATAAGTAGAAGTTGCCAGTCGGACTCCCTCATGAAGGGTACCGTACCATTATCTGTAATAATGAATATTCTGCTAAATATTTCAAACGTCTACCTATTGTCGTTATTAATATCAAGCAGAATAATTATTTGAAAATAAAATTAACAATAAAAAAACTTCCTCGCGGGGAATCGAACCAGGGTCTACCGCGTGAGAGTCTGGTATGCTTACTACTGAACCACCAAAGAATATGCAGATCGTTTATCTATAAGGTCAGATGTATTACATAATTTCTGCTTAAAAGGAACTAAAGTTCCTACCGTGTGTCCCGCGACACGTTCTACCTTTTTTATACTACACTGGGCTACTGATGAAATGATTTCATTCATTGGCAATAATAACATTTTTATAATTTTTCGACAATGCCACTCTTTCATCGTGATTAACAATAAAGTTATTTCTGAAATCCATGAAGATTTATCGTGTTCTGAGCATGAGATCGTGTACCATGTATGCAACAACGATGTCCTGGCTAATTTTGTGATACGATGCTCAGATACTGATATAGCAGCCATAATGCTGGGAAATATGCATCATTCGAAAAATGGTGATTCGTTAGCACTATCGAGTTTTTGACATTTCTTTAAAAATAAAATTGTAGTTCATTCGAAATTATCAGAAAAGCTTGCAGGATCTGTATCTGTATCTGTAGAGTGGGGAGAGTGAGTGTGTAGGCTCACAGCACTTAGGCCACATTTGACCCATTGTACATCCTCCCGAGGAGTTGTCCTCCTAGGTCATTGTCCATCCTGTCCTTCTCAGGAAGGTGGACAGACCACTAGGAGACATCTCCTTTATATCGGCAGGTGTAGGCCAAGACTCACCGAACACACACTCTCTTATTGACGATAACTCCGGACACTCGCATAAGACATGCATGACAAGCTTGCAGGATAAAATTCTAGAATTATTGTAGTCAAATGACCATTTTTGTGTAAGTTTATTTTAAATTGTTTACCTGATTTTTTAAATTTTTAGCAGATTTTTTTCTAATATTAAGAATTAAATGATATGAGTAAACTGTGAGAGTGAGAGAGAGAGGTCAATATATCCTAATACATATCTCACTCAGTCTCATGCTCGTGGATAATATGATAATGTGATAATTGAGTTTAGGGGATGATTGGCCCCTTGGATCGGTCTGTCTTTTTGTAGAAGGTTTTAAAATAGTTGTCTGATGGACATATATAAAAATGGAGCATCAGAATTTACGTGAAGTTAACTAATTATTTTGGGAGCTTCAAAGCGTCTGAAAAGCAATATGGCCGACGGAAAGTTTCTGGGAGTATTAGCGACTTATTTTTAAGGATATTGCCTAAAATATATATGTAAAATTCAGCTCGGAGAATTTACGTGAGGTGAGTAATGTTTTTATGTACCTTGATTACCGGACTATATAGCCCATGCGATATTTAAAAATTTGCAACAACCCTGGCTGCCCAATTCTTCTTACCACTGACATAATTATATCTTTTAATTCCTGAATATAGGCAGGTTTTTTTTTTCAAACAAAAATTTTCAAGTGAGCCCACAGGAAATAGTTCAAAGGATTTATGAAGGCTGATCGCGAGAGCGATTCAATAAAACAACGTCTTTAAATTAATCTTCTGGAAAACCTATCATTAAGGTATTGCCTCACCACACGCGTGAGGTGGAGATCTGTTGCTGCCAAATATTGTCGTTTGGGATATTGTTATTGCCTGAAAGTTTCGAATTATGAAATTGTTACGTGACCAGTATCCACAATTATGCCGATTCACGTTTCCATCAACGAAAAAGTGGCCTAATCGCGAAACATGACATCACTTAAAAAATGTGGATCGTTTTGATTGTACCATTTTTCCCCACGATATCTGCAGACTCTTCTGACAACTATTGAGCTAATCTTATTTTGTATGGATTTGATTTATTTCCACGTAAAATTTTCCTACGGATATTTGCGAAATATCAAGTTCACTAGATATTTGTCAAGTACTTGGTGTGGATTGTCTTCCAACAAGACACAAACATCTTAAGATTTGTTTTCAGTTGATGCAGCTATTATGCGTCATGATTTGAATAAATGAACCAGTTTCGTTAAACTTCTCAATATTTTTAAAAGTTTCAGGAATCTTGCTTTGTGGTACTAGCTCACCATTATTTAGTCACTTTTTCATATTTATTCCTACTACTACCTCAAATTAATGCGACACCGCTCTTTCCATTATACATATATCGTCCCACGACGATTGAAACAAGTAATATATCAGAATTGGGCAGTAGTAGATAATTATAATTTTGGGGGTATGAATTAGAGCAAATGCTGCATCTTTCCTTGTTATTGTGTTACCCAATGAGTT
>CAJUYH010012183.1:0-10285 GCA_910591685.1 Galerucella tenella | reverse complement strand
CATGGCCTACCCTTTACTAATGTTGAAATCATTAAGTGTTGTTATGTTTTAACTAAAATAATGAAATATCTCAAAAGTGGTTGGATTTAGGTATAGGGAATACCCATACCAAACGAATTGGCTTAAAAAAATACATCGGCAAATGTAATAAAATACAGGGTGTTCTATTTAAAGTAAGCAACTTATAAATGATTTAAATTGTGCATGTTGGCGGCTAAGTTTAAAACATCCTGTATGAAATATCAATGAGTTGGACATATGGAGTTAACGGGCAAGCCCTTGTTGTTTATTGGTTACAATTTCACGTCACTAGCTTCGATATTAATAGAGATATCGTTATTTAATGTGGACTAGGATTTTTTCAAAATTTTGAAAAAAAACGAAATATCTCGAAAATACTTCATTTTTGGTATAGGACATTGTTCACAAATTTTATCTAAAATTTCATGTAGAATTCGAAAATAAAATAAAAAATATTAGGTTCTATTTAAAATAACAAAGTTGACGTCTATTTCCGGTATAACCGGAAGTGCCACATTCAGGACAACATTATATTTGAACTCAGCGTCATCCAAAACCTACAGCTACGTAATTTCAGATTTTTAACATAACTGTATCCGCCATTACTTTTAATCAAAACTTGTCGCGCCACACCCTGTATAAGGCTGTTATGAGACATGTATTTTCTATGGCAAGATTGACTTTGATTCGAAGTGCTTTTACCTCATTCGATATGTGTACTGTTTCGTGTGTGAAATTATAACAAGATTTGATATATGCAACTATTCCATCATTTTGGTTGTTGCGGCCTTCATTATATATCATGTTAAACCCGTTAATGTGAAAAATTCCCTGATCGACTATCTCTCTAGTTTCACTTAAAATCAAACAGTCAATATCAGTATTCAAATCTTGTAACATTACTAAGAACTCATCTAGGTTTTTATTGATGCTACGAATATTCATTTGTAGAATCTTGAAGTTATCGAATTTTTTATTTATGTTAAGAACTTGGCTGCATTCATCAGTTGTGTTTAAAGTGTAAGTTTCGATATGGTCAAGTTCGAAATCCCGAATGTATTGATCCATTGTACAAATTGTAAAAAAAAATATAAAATATAAAAAAGAAGAAGAAAAAAAAAATAAATAAAAAATAAAAATAAAAAAAGTAGTAAGAAGTAAGAAGGAATAAAAACTATCGTAAAAGAATGAATGTCTATGACTTTGTACTTAATTTTCTTCGGTTTGAAGGTTCGTTGAGTACTTGTTGACGAGTTATTGGTTTATTTTGGGTCTTATTAACTTCAGATGTGTTGCTCAATACTGCTTTGTCTGTTTCAAGTTTTTGGTTTGTTGGAATTTGCTGTATCTTCTTCTCTCCCTTTGGTGTTGCAGGACAACTATTGGGTTTCGTTGTACTTTTTGTTACCAGATCTTCGTCTATTTGGATCAAATCAGCAGCCTCGTATGCTTTTCCGTTCACGAATAGCTTGTAATTTTTTATGTAACAATCGTTTGCTGTGTCCAATTTTGCAAGTGCTAACTGTTTTCTTAAGATTTTCGAAGTTTGCCTCTGTTGTAGGGTTTGATCAGCTATTATAGTTATATTTTTGCCTTTAAGATTTTTGCAGTTCTTCAAAATATTTGCTTTCATCCAGTATGCCACGAATTCAATTTTTAGTGGACTTGTGGGATCTTTACCAAGCGTGTAGAAATTGTTAATATCCCTGGGCGTAACTTGCACTTTCAGCAGAGCTTCAAGATGTTGACAGATATTCTCAAGCGTCAGAGTGTCTCTCTTGTTATCTAAACCAAAAATTATAATACTGTTTCTTTTACTCTCCTGCTTCAGATTTTCCACCTCTTTCTTCAATATTTGATTTTCTTTCTCCAGTTCTTGAACTCTACTATTAACAGATACTATGTTCATGAGAACCCTTGCTTCCGACGCCTCAATGGAGTTTTGGATGTCAGTTCTATTCCTCAGTATTTCAGCGTATATGCTTTGTAGAGTGATTGATTCATCCATTTTTATTCGTTGATCAATTTCAGAAAATTACCAATTTATTGAAATTGGAAACAACCCGGCAACGTTGCTTAGGTGAACAATGTGGGAATGGGTTCTTATCGGTAATTGATACGGTTGTTTATTGTTTTTGATATAGCGATTCTGTGTCGGATGAGCTAATTTCGTTATAAAAATTAATTCAAATACTCACAATCTGTCAAATATCCATACTAACGACGTTTCACGTCACTTTTTGAATTTATTAAATTGTGTACACTTTATTTTCACTAAATTTAGCTAGGACGACCAAGTCATCAATCATCGCCAACGATGCCAAAAAATGCAATGAGGAAGGATTTTATGAAATTCTATCACTAAGGAAGTGAAAAACGGGGCAAATTTGTATGTTAAATATGCCTTTGTCCAATCTACTGCAAATTTTGCATAAACATTATTATTATTGAGTATTACTGAGTCTTGGAAAATCTTCTGTCCTTTGTCTTTGTACGTTGGTAATAAGCGTTTTTTCAAATAGGAATATGCCAATTCATATTTTTGGGAGAAAGGTGGGTTTTTCCGAGATTGCTGGGAGTTTCGGATCCTAAAATGTAAAACAGTATGACATTCCATTTGAAAAAAAATTGAGTCAATTGCCAGTTTACTAATGGACCACCCTGTATAGATGAACATAATTTTAAAATGTTCGATTTAAATTACCCTTAACATCAATACCTTTTATCTACGACCACCTCCAAAATTAGTCATTTACGAACCAAAAAAAATGTGTGTAAGCATACATTATACATACGTTGAAAAGCGTGCGTAAATGAACAACGCTTTTTATATGGGACTTTCATTATAACACCCAAAAGCGTGCGTAAATGACCAATGCTTTATAAATAGAGTTTTCATTTTAACACTCTTTTTCAGCTACGTAATTATCAAGTTGCCTTGAATTTTGTCGTCTGTTGTATAAACTTTTGTGCTGTCAGTGAATTTGACAGAAGTGACTGTTATATTTGAAATTTTAATTACACTTATTTTAAATGGAAGAACCTCTAGAAGAATGCATTTCTTCGGACTGCACACCACCTGAAATTAGAATTCGTTGTGTATATATTTGTTTATATGAAATTCATTTTTATGTTTTCAGAGCACATTTTTTTATTTTTTCTTCATGTGGTCGTAGATAAAGTTTTATAGGACACTTGTGCGTGAAGTACTTTTGCGCACTCGTTGCGAAAAAGGCACTTGCTACGTTCGTTCCTTGCATTTTCGCAATTCGTGCGCAAAAGTATAACTTCACGCACTTGTATTATGAATAACTATTGATAAATATGTAACTTAGAAAGAATACTACGGCAGAGATTTGCTGGACCCTGTATAATATGAACAATATTGCGTGATCAGATTCCAAATATTTCATTAACTATTTTTTAAACGATCCTGTCAGCCAATCGTGATGAGAAAAAAAATTCAAATCGACCAATGGCATCAAAATTACACTGATAATTAATTTGATAATAGCAAATTACCGCTATAATTTTTTCACGCTGTTTGATTGGATCTTCGTTTGAATGAATGCGTAAGCCATTGGGTACCGGACATTTGTCAGAAGACACTTCAAGCATGCTCAAGATTTCAAACGTATCCTTATCCGCATCGATCTGCGCATGCGCAGAATAGATACGGTTGCTTCGGTGGGTTAAGTTGCACGTATCGTTACGGACCTACCGACGTATCCGTAAACGTATCCTAACCGACCAGCCAGTTGTCAACAATGTCAATATTGTCATATAAATAACCTTATTTTTCGAAGTTTTATTCTAAACACTTATTTCATTTGGTGTTTTTATGGAAACATTTTACATTTTGATAATGTTTGAACCGCTTCAAAGAAAAAGACTATTTTATAACACTGAAGATGACCTTCATTTGTTAAGGGAGGTTGCGGGACAAAACCCATTTAATGACCAGGAAAGATGGCAGAAAGTTGGAGAAAATGTTATAGAGGCAACAGGAAGGGCATTTACTTTAAGAAGCATAAAGGAAAGAGTAACATTGCTTGCTGAAAAATTTGCTGCTAAAGGTGGATTCATGCAACATCACTTTATTTAACTTATCATTTTCACTCAAGAAATCTGACCTAGTTCACGCATCATAACTTTAGCTATTACTTAGTTGCCAAGGCGCATGCGCAAAAGATCATAATTATTATGTTTTGAGAATGAGAGATTGAAATGTCGCATGTCTCAAGTCACTACTCTCTCATCATTCATTGTTTATGTCTCCTTCTCAGACTACACTTCCGTTAAAGAAAGTTAGAATTTGATTCTCTGATAGGATAAGTGAAATTTGTTACAAATACCATTGTTTAATATAAAGAAAATACAAATCATTCGAATATCAGACATGGTTGGAAAAAACGTAAGGATGTTAAGGAAAAGAAAAGTTCATCTTTTAGCAGCTGCAGTTTCACTATCTGCTTCTGGATTTGTCATCCCTAAAAGGAGAATACGCAGATTTGGGGTGAGGCCTTTTCTTAAAATGAGGCCTTTATTTGGACAATACGAGAAAATGTTTCTCTATTTAAAAGAGCATGATGAAGAAGAATTTTTTTTTATACACAAGAATGACACCAAAGTCATTTGATTATTTATTGTCAATCCTTGAGCCTGATTTAGTCAAGAATTCTAGGAGGAAAAATGCCATTCCACCAGCAATGCGATTGGCATTAACTCTAAAGTAAGTAATATAATAATTGTTTCACAATTCTTAGGATCACTTCATTATTATCTTTTTAGTTTCCTAGCAGAAGGACTTTCCATGAGGGAAATTGCTAGAAATTTTCATATTGGGCATTCCACAACGCATTATATTATTAGAGAAACATGTTCATTGTTATGGGATCGATTAGTAAACATAGTCATGCCAAATCCTACCAAAGAAGAGAAAATTTCTAATGGTTTTTGGGAAAAGTGGAATTTCCCAAATTGTATTGGAGCACTAGATGGAAAGCATTGTTTGATCCAGGCTCCATACCATTCAGGATCTGATTATTTTTCATACAAAAAATCATTCAGGTATAACTATACTTATATAAAATTGGTGAATAAATTTGTAATATGTATTATTTTCAGTATCGTACTCATGGCAACATATGACTCCCAATATAGATTCACAATGATAGATATTGGAGCACAGAGGAGTGCTCATGATAGCTCAGTTTTTAAAGAATCTGGATTTGGCAAAGCTTTATTGGAAAACAAACTACCAATTCCAGAGCCTGTGACCCTTCCAAATAGTAATACTCATGTTCCATTTTGTTTAATTGCTGACCAGGCTTTTCCATTACATGAAAATATTATGCGGCCATATCCTGGTGATAATCTTCCAGAAAATAATAAAATATTCAATTATAGACTCTCACGTGCTCGCAGGACCATTGAAAATACTTTTGGTATTTTGGCCCAAAGATGGAGATGCCTCAGGCATGCTATATTGGGAGATGTTGTTACCTGTGAGGCAATTATCAAAGCCTGTGTCATCTTACACAATTTTATCCAGAAAGAAGAGGAAGTTATTCCAATGAATAGCAGACATTACTGTCCACCAGGATTCATTGATTCAGAGGTTAGAAATGGTGACATAGTTTTGGGAATGTGGAGAAAAGAAACCAATCCACTACGTCCTGTTGGGATATTGGTAGCAAATAATGCCAATAGGCAAACTAAAAACAATAGAGATAAGTTGAGAGATTACTTCGTCTCACCAGAAGGTGCAGTAGAATATCAATTAGAACAGGTTTTTAGAGGATCCCTGCCGCTTTAGTATATTTTCATATATTTTTTCTTATTTGTAATTAGTAGTTATTTAGTTTTATTTGTAGTAGTAGTAGTTGTATTTGATTTTTTGAGAAAAATTTGTATAAAAGATACTTTATAGGTCCATGTAAATAAATATTTATTATTTGTAGCTGCATTTCATTTCTGACTACAGAAATTTGATTTATCAGGAAATTAAAAAAATCAGATAATAAAATAATCTCTATTATCAAGTCTATAAAAACATAAAAAGACTCATTTGAAAATCATAACATGTAGTAAAGTGATAAAATAAAATCCATATACCTACAGTTGCTAATTAAACATAAAATACTTATAAAAAAAATATAGTTTCCTTTCAGGTACTCAATAATCACAGATGAAATAAGGAAAGTAAAATCCATATTATACAAATAATAAGTAAATCAAATCAGTCCAGTTATTATAAATATAAATAAAAAATGAAATCCATTTACCTACAGTTGCTAATTAAACATATAATACTTATAAAAAAATATAGTTTCCTTTTAGGTACTCAATAATCACAGATGAAATATGGAAAGTAAAGTCCATATTATACAAATAATAAGTAAAAGTAAAGCCCAACACCGGAAGACTTGAAAATTGTTGATTTGTTGAATCCTGGGGAGCTGATGGTTGATCAGAATATCTACGACTGTGATAGCGTTGCAGTAATTGTAATTATTTTTATTACATTTTAATATTCACTTCTTAACTTCAGGATAATGCAGATATAACAAAAATTGAAACTAGTTCAACCACTATATCAGAACCTGATAATATTGAAGAACCTACAGCTGTATGTTAAAATAATCGCGTTTTTGTATGTGAATAACAAATTTTTTATTATAGACAATTATTGTGGAAGAGTTCCATTAACTTCACAAAAAAGCAGCTCTGAAAATGCATCTGTCATGTTTTCAACAAACTCGAAGGTGATATTATGAATACTTGATGCTTATAACCAATTTACATTGATATTTTTTGTAGAAAAAACGAAAGTATGCCACTGCTAGAAGTTGTGAGTACCAAACTCAGATGCTGCAGCGTTACGAGAGGTTGGAAGAGGCAGAACACCAACTTCGGCTCCAAATTATGAAGGAGCAGCAAGAAATTCACATGCAAATTGAAGGAATAAAAAAGAGGCGTGCTGATGAGGAACTCCAAATTACAATACAACGTTAAGAACATGAAAAATTTGTGCAACAAAAATAAAACGGAAAATTAAATAAAAACTGATAAAAATACTTCATTTTCAATTTTATAGCTTAACAAAAATGTAACTAATACCTACATGAATTTCCTTGATCTTAAAAGTTATTTTCAATAAAAGCAGCTCTAACAGCATTACCTCGAATATTACCAGGAGGATAATTTATATCTTCTATAAAATTTTCAACAGCTGCATTTTCTATTTCTATTGGATCATCACCATGTAAAGCAATATTATGCGAAACGGCTAACGCTACGATACTAACTTTTATGTTTTCCAAACTAGTTGTAAAACCATGAAGTATAGACATCGAAATATTTGCTTCCACACGCCAAAGCAATGCTAAACCACATTTCTTGTTGAAATATGAGCTCTATTGTAACCTTCTTGTTTCTCAGTTGTATGATTAAATACTGGAGTGAATAAATATGGGGTGCATATAACCAGAATCACATAGAATCCTTCCTCTGAATTCCCGAATTCCAAATCTAACTTTCAGAGAGCTCTTATTAAAAATCCTCGAATCATGTGAACTTCCTCTTCAACGAGCCACAATATCATTGATCTCTAGCTTTGAGTTACAAACAACCTGTAATAAACATAATTATTAATAATTGCGCCTACAAAAGAATGGGGAATGTCTTGAAATATTAGATTCAATGATACATTATGAACTCGGTTATGAATTATAAATGAAGTAGGTACTTGAAGATGGATCATGAACCCTTTCGCAAGCAGCGTCCACTGCAATGGACAAAATTTTCACACCTCGTATATAAGTGATGAAAAATATTCTGAGCTCACAACATTTCGTCCACTGCAATGTACGCATGCATATAACACGTAAGAATCGCTGATGCCGTCTCTGGTTGACTACCAATCTTTATTCCCGCCAAGGTTGAGTCAGTTGTTTGGGTGTTATTCGACTGAAAAACAGAGAAAAAGTCGCTTCCTTCTCGATTTTTTTTAGGTACAACCACATATGGTTTTTACAAAATGATGGAGTATGTCCCTGGCCATCTGAAATCGGTAATTACATTTTTTAATAGGGCCAACACTTTTTATTGCGAAATTTGTCAAAAATCTGTCAAAATTATGTTTCATTACCTTTTCACACATACCTGATTCTTGTTTCAAAAACTTCCTTGAAGCTTCAGCTTTATTTGGTACGCAGATAGTTTAGTGAAATTGTGGAAAATGAAAAAGTTTCTCGATCACTGAAAATAGTGCTGCAAAAAAAGTAAACATTACAGTTTTCTCTAATTTTACAAAAAAACTAGTTTCTTTATACTAATGAAACTAACGCAGTAATCTTTGCTTATGTTTTTTCTGCCGGTTAAAAAAAATGAAAATATCTTGTTTAGTTCTGGAGATATCGCGAGGTATGTGTGAAAAGGTAATTAAACATAATTTTGACAGATTTTTGACAAATTTCGCAATAAAAAGTGTTGGCCCTATCAAAAAATGTTGTAATTGCCGATTTCAGATGGACCACATGTGGTTGTACCTTGAAAAAAAATTGAAACCTTTATGCCTCTTTTTCAGTGCGCTATGTAGCGGTAGTAAGCAAAACACGGGTGTGAAGTTTAGGCTAGAAAACGTTGTAAATAAACAAAATTGACCGGAATTTGTGATAATACGTAAGTAAATGGATAATTATTAGTTTTTATTACAACTAACCATTTGCAATAACATATTATTGATAATTATTATTGTATTGATTTGAACGTCCACTGGGATGGACAAAAATCTTTTAGGTCAATAGTTTCAGGTGTTTCTTTTTTTTCAGTTTATGATGAGTGATAGAAAAAAATATGTGACCGAAGACAAACTGCTGAAATTATTAGAAAATGATGATATCTCCGATATTGAACTACTATCTGATGAGGAAGATGGCTGGGAACGCGAAAGTATGGAAGATGGGAGGCTTTCAGATGGAGAAGAAGATTCTGAAAATAAGCCGAACTTAGGTAAATACTCACATTTTTTTAGATGTCCAAAAGTTGAGAGTTTTTTTTTAAATTGTGTAAGGGAGTCTGATGCAGAACATATGAACACCAGTGAAAGTCAGCTCAGAGAGGAGGGTCTTGAATATATGGAAATCAGTGGTAGTCAACTCACGAGTGTACAAACATTAGAATGAGAACAGGTGAATACAGAGACAGAACCACAAGAGAAAAGTAGGTGGTGCGTAAAAAAGCAGAATCGGGAAATTTTCAAATCTTTTATGAAAAATATAGCTTGACAGACAAAAAATGCGTCAAATGGTTGAGAAATGCAGTTTATGAAACAAGGCAAATTAGATGGGCTGCACCGCACAGTCAAAACGTGATTGATCTTCCAGAACCTATATTTGAGAGATATATTCCAAGCTGTATACGGTAACTTGAACTTCCCGAGAATAAGAATGTATTGGGATAATTCAGTGGAAGTTCCTATGATAAAACATAACATGACACTAAAACGGTTTTCAAAATTGCGACAAAGTATTCATTTGGTTGACATTACTGCTAGAGAAGATGGAAATTCAGATAGAGTATGGAAAGTCAGACCACTCTACGATTGCATACGAAGCAGGTGTCTTGAAAAAAATGGGGAAATGGGGTGTTAAAATATATATGTTTTGTCAGATTGTTTTCGTTTCTATAATGGAAGAACAAAAAATAAAAGGAAAGAAGAGTAGGGGAAAAATTTGATGCTTTATTGGTATTAACCGGAAAAAATATTATAAAATAATATAGAATGACAGCACAGATGCCGTAACCTGGAAGGCAAAGCAGCAATGTTGGAAAAACATTGCCGGTGGGATGAGCAGTTCCAGAATTTATGGCAGAAGGTCTGATCTTCACTGAGAATTTCATAGTAAGTTACCATTTCTCGGATTAATTTTTGTCTTCGAGGTTGAGGCATGGGAAAGAAAAACACATCCTCATTTGAGCCATCAATCATTATTTTCATTATGATACTTCATAGGATTTATATTAAGCGCTAATGTCTTTTATTTACAAGTAGTCAATTAAAAATAAATGGAGATGTGCGGTGACAGAAATATATTTATTCAGAATTGTCAGGATTGTAAAGTAAAATTTCACCAAAATTAGGTTAACCAGTGGTCACAGTCTTAATGAGAACTCAAAGCGCCTGTTACTGCATCCTTTGGTCAAAGAACTTCAACCTATGGTTATAACGAAGCAAACGGTCATAGAACAGCAAACCTCT
>CAJUYH010012182.1:0-10289 GCA_910591685.1 Galerucella tenella | reverse complement strand
GTCGTTAAAATGTGGATATCTATTATTTACCCAAAAAAATGTCACAGACAAAAAATGTTATTTTTTTCGCATTACGTTAATAGGTAGGTACTAAACTGTCAACTAGCTGAAAAATGACCAATTAATGTCAAATATTTAATCTCGACTCAGCTGAGAACTAGCTGTGAAATAAAAAATGGGAAATTACTGAAAAAGTACATAGGTATTCTTCTGTATTTTAGGTCGCTTATTTGAAATTTGATGTAAGTACCTATATATATATATATATATATACAATTCTCAATTTTGCTACTTGACAGCTGCCAACTAGCTACGAAATTACAGAAAAAAATCAATTGACTAAAATGTTTGCTATTTTGTTGCTAGATTCAAATGAGATGTGAAATTTTTGAATTGTGAAACATGGAATCTGTCCAAATTCAAAATATAAACAGTTTTTTATTTCTCCGAGGCTGAAATCGTAATCAGCGGCCAGAGAAACCATTACCTACCTATCAATTTTGGTGAGAATTTATCTATAGTTACCTATTCAATTTGCTTAATAATTGTTTATTTATTTTTTATAACCAATCAATTACCATACACATCCAAACTTGTATTATCGAGCAATCTATAGCTTTTTTTAACAATTTGCTAACAGTTTTAAGTCGATTCTATATAGCATTTTCGAATTATTTTTTGATCTAAAGAAAATTTTCATTAAGTGTTTGGATTAGGTAGGTATCTGCTGGTTATAGACTATGAGCCCATGGGGAAAAAAGTGTCGCGATTTGAAACAGCAGCAAACCCATTCAGAACGATAGTTTTTCATGCCACCATCGGTTCCAGCACTATGGCGTTCATTTTCTCTTGTGCATAAAAGCGCGGTGGAAAACTGCCTAAAAATGTGATATGGAACTGTACAGGGTTTTTCATTATATATGGACCCTTCCATATCTCGCTTATTATTTGTAACAGATAAAAATGTCCCATATAAGAGTTGAATGGTTATTAAAGAAGTTTTTAAAATCCAACAAAAATAGTATACAGGATGTCCCCAAAAAGAGGGTCAGAGCCAAAGTGTTCTTTCTTAAATGGGACACCCTATATATTTTTATATTTTTAAACTGTTCACTTCAATCCGAACTCAACAATATATAATTGTTATAGTCCAACCTTAACAGTTCAGAAAATATATACGACACAGTAAGATGTAGTAATCAATCGATTGGAATTCAGTAAATTTATTTACAGAATGAAGTAATCTTAAACTAAGTAAGCCCAAATGAAACTATAAATATTGTTCAAAATGACCCCCCATATTGTCAATGCATAATTAGTATCTTCGGCGTAAATTCTCTAAACATTTAGAAATAATATCAGTATGAATCTTTTCCTCAATTGTCTTAAGATTGTCATTTTCGCCAAAGTTAACTTTATCCTTCAGCATCCCCCATAAAAAAGAATCTAAGGGAGTTAGATCGGGGCTATTAGGAGGCCATAGAATTGTCCCATTATTTCCGATCCACTCTGGAAACTGATTGTTGAGATGTTCTCTCACCTCTAATACATTATGGGGTGGGGCCCCATCTTGGTGCCAGATCATGGTATTTAATTGGTCAGCTGTAAATTCATCTCGTAGTATTTCACTTATGTTGGGTATTATGCAGTTTAGGTAAGTTCTTCCTGTTAACTAATAATTGAAAAATATTGGCCCAACCACTTTATTCTGGAATATTCCACACCAAACGTTAATCGATTTCCGTCCAGATTTTTTTATTTGTTGCACTTTCCGCTGTCGATGATTTTTATTTTCCCATGAGCGTCTATTTTTTCTATTAAACACGCCAGCTGTAGAAAAACTGGATTCATCTGTCCAACAGATTTTCTTGAGGATATCTGGAGTTTCATCCAAGCGACGAAGCATTTCCTGACAAAATATTAAGCGTTTCCGTTTGTGCAATTCAGTAAGAGCCTGCACGGTAAGTATCTTATATGGTTTATAATTGTGTCTTCTCAGAGTTCTAAAAATTTTCATAGGATGTTTTTGTAATATATTGGAGCTGGTTAGGTACTAACGAGTCTTCAGAGTTTTCTGCAAAAATTATTCCTTCTCATTCAACTACAATAAATCCAAAGAAATATAGGTATATTATTTTACCTTCAAAATGCAGAAGTGTATCTAACTCATCCTCCTCATCAATTACAGACGTTCTTTTTTTCCTAGAAAATTTTGTAGTTGTCATTACATGCTGGTATATTCTGTTGAACGTATTTTTGCTAGGCGCATGCCGATTTGGATATTATTCCATAAATTCTCTCCTTGCATCTAATTTGTTATTATTATTTTTAACAAATAGAGAAAATATTTCTATCTTTTCATCATCTGTATACCGCATTTTCCAAACTATCAAATACAATATTTTATAATGGTGCGAATAATTACTTGTCAAATATGACTTGAATATGACAATGCTTTCATGGCCTAACCGATGTTTATAGTTGGTTTTCATCATACAGAAAAGGATTTTTAAATGAATATATTTTCTAAACTGTTAAGGTTAGACTATAACAATTATATATTGCTGAATTCGGATTGAAGTGAACAAGTTAAAAATATAAAAATATATAGGGTGTCCCATTTAAGAAAGAACACTTTGGCTCCGACCCTCTTTTCAGGGACATCCTGTATAATATTTCTGTTGAATTTTAAAAACAACAATAATAACCATTTAACTCTTATTTGAAACATTTTTATCTGCCTCAAATAATAAGTGAGATATAGAAGGGTCCATATATAATGAAAAACCCTGAACGCCGTTTATTACATTTGATAGTAGAATCATAGGAGATCGGTCCAGACTCTATGACGTTCAAAAATAATCGTTCTGAAAATCTAGGAAAATTTTGTAAAACTCTTATTTTCTACCCTCTGAAAAGGTGATTTGAAACTGTACGGCATTTGTTTCTGTAGATTATACAACATATAAATAAATATTTGACAGTAGTGCTGTACAAAAAACTATGTGAAAAGCCGTGGAAAATTTTTTATTTTCCGAGATTTTCCTACTCAAAAAATATTATCTGAAAATTCACGGCATTCTACTTTCGTAACACGTCAATGTATTTTGTGTTTTGAGTTTTAAAAAAATTTCATAGATTTTCCGAACGATTTTTTGAACGTCATAGAATCTGGACCGATCTCCTATGATTCTACTATCAAAATGTAACAAACGGCGTATAGTTTCATCACATTTTTAGGGAGTGGAAAATAAAATGTTCAGTTTTCTACTGCGATTTTCTGCACAAGAGAAAATGTACGCCATGGTGCTGGAACTAATCGTGGCATGATAAAATTTCGTTCTGAATGGGTTTGCTGCTGTTTAAAATCGCGACACCTTTTTACCCATGGGCTCATAGTCTATTATGGAATTCTGAATTTTTTCCCAGTAGATTGTTTATTAAGAGTACCTAGGTACTGACTCTCATAAAAGTTTAGTTTTTATCAGTTTTCATGTTATAATTTTTTTCTATTTAATTTTGAACAAAAGGGGAAATATCTCACGATTTGGCATTCCTAACTCTGTTCTCGTAATCGTTGTTCTTTGTTTCAGAATTTGGTTTTTTGTTTAGGTGTGTTCAATGTCTTTACTTTGACGATTTATATGACATGAAAACCCTTTAGATCATGGAGTTGTGAATTTTCTCCCATATAGATTGGTTTTTTTACATAGTACTTACCTACTCTCCTAAAATTTCAGTTCAATATTCATAATTTTGTGGTTTTTATAAAAAAATTTAAGTTGAATATATGTGTGTTTTAAAGGTAAAAATTACATGTCACTTCGGAAAATAATTCAAGAAAAAAATTAAACAATGAATATCAATATCAATAAGTGGGATTTGAAGAAAAAAATATCAAAAAATAAATAAAACATTAAAAATGACCCCCCTACAAAATAAAAAAAATAGAACCACAATATTTTTATACTTATAGGTACCTATTTTTACTTAAATCGTTTGGGTAAAGTTCCGCAAGAAAGATTAAATTGCCACTTTTTGTTCCGCCGGACAAAAAAATTAAATTTTGAAATGTAAGACTGCGAAAGATAGGTAGATATTAAAGATCCATTCACATTTGAATTTACTGGATTACAGATGTGGTTCCACTTTTAAGAGTTTGAGTTTTTTTATGCAAATAGATAGTTTTTTTTAAATTTTTGACGACAGACTCACCTGCCGACATGGACTCCAGGACCACCGAGTAAACAAGGCGGCTCCACCAACCAAAAAAATCAGTCAGTTCATGTAAAAACTATCATTTAATCACACACTTCGATACGAAACGAACACAACTTACAAACGATCCGCACTTCTCGAAAAACCTACCACAAGCACCCGACGCGTTTTTCAAAAGAAAATCCTCTCAATGCTCTAACCAAATCCAATAAACAAACTGTCTAACTATATAAATAAATCACTGATCGGGCTATAGCACACTTGATGTAAGACTCTTTAACTCGAAGTGTGCTTAACTCTCCTAAGCGTACTCTTAGAGTGTCCTCCAAGAGTACATGGCTCTTGTGCGGCGACCGGGTCCACGAATCCACTCGAGCCGCCGACGAGGCGTGGTCTTCATCCCTTCCACCAATCAATTTACTACCGGGCGGAGCTTCACCATTATCGAATATAATCTTTATGGAGATATTTTATAAGGGCGTGACCGAAGTCGAGTACAGTCTATTCATGATACTTAATCTCTGCAAGGTCTATCCACCTATTGTAGAGACTCTCCAGTACAAGAGGGCTGTTCTCAGTTCTGATATTGTATTTATATAGTTTTATTGGGCATATTGATTTGAGGTTATAAAGGAAGAGAACTTTTTCGAGGACCATGAATTGATTTTTTTTAATGTTGTTTTTATATTACACCTGCTTGTTAAAACGATTGCTTTTGTGACTTGCCAACGATATTGTTGTTATGGTTACTTTTTTTAGAATTCCAACAATAGGCGAAATCAATTGAAGTAGCTTGTTGGAGAAATGTGGGAGCAGTCAAAATTTCTAAAATACTAACGGCTGATCTAAAATAGCTATTAAGCCAGATTCACTTTTTTCAAATTATTCATTTATAAAAAATGGTGCCCCACGTTGGGCGCTTTTTTATTCTTTTGCCCGTAGTTGTTGAATCCAATCTTTCAATCTACCGAAATGATAACATCAAAAATTGTAATAACAGCTCCGGTCATCAGAATAAGCCCAACAATATATAAATAGAACAGAACTAATTCACATGTATAGGTACCTAACAACATAAAAATGAAAAATTACTTAAAAATCGTTGTCGCAAGAGAATAATTTGAAATTCGTTTTACATAAGATATAAGAACAATGTTAATTTATTATTGTTTTTGTGAAAAAATTTACACAGTATAGGTTACATATACTTACACCAAATGGAAATCTGTAGAAAGATATTTGTGCCCCATCTTTGTTTTGTGGGTTCTAAATAAAGTAGGTATTAACACTAAAGTTTTAGGACTTTTATTGTTCATTTCCAACTACACTGGTTAACCTGTGGATGGACCCGCGCCTTTCTGACATCTGCCAACAGTCAAGGTTGCCAACTGTCCTAACCATGGCGTGCTCAGTAACAAAGCCTAAGACTACTCATAACCATCTCTAGGTACTGCTAGAATCGTCCACACAATATAGGTATTTGTGGCATTTCATTTTTTTAAAATATCAGTAGATATGTTAGCCACTGATGGGCTTATTGTGTCCTGACTACAGTCTATTCAGCCAATCCGTTCCCTGTATTAGTTCATACTTACAGGTTCTTTGCTGGTTGGTTGTAGAAGTCTTCTGGAGTCATTTGGGGTCTACCATACAGTTTCTGCCTCCTCTCACAGTTGCATAGTAATATGCAGAACTGTTTCGGTATCCTTTTTGCATCTTCTGCATGTAGCTAAGGTCTCCGTTATACCATCCCTATTTTGTTTAAGTGCTCCTTTGTGGGAAAGTGTCCCGTAAGTAGCCCCGTTATGGTGCGTAGTTTGCTCTTGCTCATTGAGAGCAGCTCTTTCGCTACTTTTTCTGATGGCTCTTTTATGAATTTCTTCCCACGGATTTGCCTGGGCGTATTCTTCCAGTTTTATTGTGTTGCTCTTTCACCCACCCTTTTAACCATGGCCTAGGGCGACGACCCAGCACTGTAGTGGAACTCGTTTGATGCGATAATTACAGTCAAGCAAGGTCGGACATGGTTAGTACTTGGATGGGTTACCATGGCAGGGAAAACCATCGTATAGGGCCCGTACAGCCTGCTGCGAAACACTTTAGACTTTAGACTACTAAGGTGAGTAGCATATCACAGCTCGCAGGCATTATACCAATGAGCACGAGGTATAATGTAGATATGCCGTCTTTCGGAGGAGACGTAAAACCGAGGTCCCGAGTCCATGGATGTTGGGCTCGTTAAAGAACGCTACCACTGGTTGGAACACTAGTGGGTTCGCCAAAATTTCCGGTTAGGGGTAGAATGCTCCCGGCGTCGGTGATTAGCCTCAGTCGCAGAAATAGACCGACGTTAAATAACAGAATAAAAAAAACCATGGCCTAGTTAAGCATCTGGGAAATCCCACAGCTGGTTAGGGTCAGTTCATCAGAGTTGACGATCCTGCTCTTGCGAGTTCGTCAACTTTTTCATTGCCAGCGAATCCTTTGTGACCTGGAACCCACTCCCAGTGTAACCATAGAGCTCTGAAGTGCTTTAAGGGCAGGTTGACTGTCACTGTAGATCCTTATCTGCCTGTTGTTGTATAGGATCGCATGTTATTTGCACTTGAAAGTATTGCATAGACCTCTAGCATCTATTTTAGTACCTATCTACGCTATATATCTATATGTGTGTATAATTCGAAAAGTATGGATGTGAATATGTGAAATTTCGAATAAAAGCAATTGATCCCATTAGGTAAATATGAACTCGCTATGGCATAAATCCAAAATTTAAATATAATAGCCAAGTTACCAAGAACATTTTAGAAGTTTTTTTCTCAAATTCGTAATTTATAGTTATTTTACAGTCTGAAGCTTGAAAATTAAAAAGATAGCTCCAAAAACTTTTAAAAAATGGATATTTTTGGTAAGAAAAGGATCAAAAACTTTTTTTCAAGTAAATTTTTCAAAATACCTTTCTAAGTAAATGTGCATTTTACGTACAAGTAGTAATAAAATTGTAATTTTTACCTCGTATAACCTTTTTTTTTTCTTGAACAAAAAATACTCAAAGTTCACTCAAACAAAATAAATTCGCTCCCCGCGAATATACACCCATATAGAAATATAACCACAAATCTATAAGTTTTCAATAGAAATAATACTTCAACCATCAAAAATTAAATGTAGCAAATAATTTCTTCATCCTCGAAAAATCCCAACTATCCCAACAAACAACTCACCATCAACCCACAAAATAAACATCAAAATTCATTCGGTACACTCGAAAATAACACTGAAAGGTACTCGAATAGTATAATAACTTATCAAGTTTTCGACCCAGTGGACAAGAATGGTTTTAAAAACGCCCCATTGTTGGTATATCCGTAACAAAACTAATCGTATGGGACAGTTCATGTGTAAATAGATCGTAATAGAGGTTTGAGATTTTTCGACGAGATTCGGTAGAGAATCTCGTTGTGGATTCAATGAATGTTAGTTTAATCCTAAACACTTTTGAATTGAAGATCTAAGATTAAGGCACCTACATTTTTTTATGATGCGTATTAGGTCTCAATGCGGCTTTCGCAGTTGATCGAATTATGAAGAGAATAACTTTAATGGGAAGTACATAGGTATTTAAATATCGAGTCGAGCAGTTACAAAATGCCGCAAAAAAATTAAAATAAGTATAATGAATAACAATATACAGGGTTTCCCCGCATTTCATCAATAGACACCCAGTTGTTAACACAGGGAAGGGAACTAAGTTACCTAATTTCCAGTTTCAGAGGCGTCAACGAAGGGAGCTATTAAGTATTATCTACTTTTAGCTTCCCAAGAATTTGGTACGAGCTACTGGGACACCCTGGAAGGTGCACATTAAGGTTTTCAAGAAGAGGAAGCGAAAATAATTGAATATATATGTCGGCATCTCATACTGGCATCTTTGTTTTGAATTTGAGCAAATATTTAAGGTATCGCTGTTGGGTTCAACTGTGGTAGATATCGTGGAGAAATTTGAATGTAAAGAATACTTTATTTATTCGTTAAATTATATTTAAAAAATGGCAAGACGTCGTGTAGTATGAAAAAAAATGTATAGGTACAAAATGTGACAAATCGTTTCACTGATAAGTTCAAGAATACATAGTAAGCTCTGTCGTACCTATCGTTGCACAGTTGGTGCTAATTTAGGTAAAATTTGTTTTTTTTAAGGAGCCGTCCCTTTGCCGGCACCACCTTCAGCCTCCTGGGCTTATTGTGGATACTCCTAGTGTTCTGACTACAGCCTATTCAGCCAATCCGTTCTCTGTATTAGCTCATACAGTTTCTTTGCTGGTAGGTTGTAGAAGTCTGCTGGAGTCATTTGGGGTCTACCATACAGTTTCTGCCTCTCATGTGGTCCATAGTTGCATAGTAGGTATATGCAGAGCTGTTTCGGTATCCTTTTTGCATCTTCTGCATGTGAGGTCTCCGTTGTACAGCCCTATTTTGTTCAGGTGCTCCTTTGTGGGAAAGTGTCCCATAAGTAGTAGCCCCGTTATGGTGCGTAGTTTGTTTTAACTATGACCTAGTTGAGCATCTGGGAATGCCCACAGCTGGTTCGGGTCCGTTCATCCAGAGTTGACGATCCTGCTCTTGCGAGTTCGTCAGCTTTTTAATTGCCAGCGATTCCTTTGTGACCTGGGACCCACTCCAGTGTTACACTGTTCCGAATCGCCAGTCTTCTAAGCTCTTCGCCGCATTCCCATACCAGTCGAGATGTTACCCTAGAGCTCTGAAGTGCTTTAAGGGCAGCTTGACTGTCACTGCGTAGATCCTGAAAAAATTTGGGTTCCTCGAGATGCAAATATTTTTCAGAAATGGAAAAGTATTATTCGGAACGAGAGTATTCTGAAGGTAGTTACCCAGACTGTTCTAGCCATTCCAGTTCAAATCTTAGAGCAGCTGCAGAGTCTGTATCAAATCATTGTCGACGGCAACTTAAATATATTACTTAAATATAAGATAAGTATTTCTATTATTATTTGAAAATTTTAATACGATTATTCACTCAATTTAAACCCTTCCTCTCAAAGCACGGTACTGTTGTTGGAATCAGCGACCTTTGCAGTGTGTATTGCTATCCTCGCTTTGGAATGAAATAATCGATTTGGATGCTGGTTACAAACAAAGTGTGTTAGTATAGTGGGTTATTCATTTTTAATTATTGATTTATATATATTATTTAATTATTGCTTAAATCACAAACTATATAAAATATGTCACGTTATCAATTCCTAGATATACCTAAGTATGGATAAATAAAGATAGGTAGGTACCTACTTACCTAATCTATCCAAAGCAAGAAATAGGTAAGTACCTATCAGTGGCGTGTTTAGAATCTTGCGTGCGGGAGGGCCGAGGCAAAAATAAAAAATGTTACCAAAATTATCGTGGTACTGATTAACCAAAATAATTAAACGAAACAGCACTAGAATAATCATTATTTTTTATTTTGGCTGAGCAATGAACAAAAATGGAAAATAGCATATTTATTTTTTTAGTTCAATTATTTCAACCTGACCAGTCTTTGATGCTCATTCGTCTGGGTTTACTTGTGGTGAACCTATTTATCACATTTTCAATATTCAAATCAGCTTCCTTGTGAATATTAAGTAAAGTTAGACCATTCTAACGGTCTTCCGCCATGGTTGACCTCAAATGGGTTTTCAGGCGCTTTTTGGTTGAAAAACTCCTTTCCGCTGTTGCCGTTGATACAGGTAGAGTCGCAAATATCTGCAGTAAAATCTTTATTGCAGGGAACAAACTCGCCCCAAAACAAAGTGCTTCGATTGCTGTAGAGGGCAGATCTGGTTTATCTTCCCATCTTTTTTGCCACATTATTATTTCAGCTCTTAGTTCTTGTTTTGATATATTAATGTCTGCTTCATACACGAAACAAGCCTTGACAATTGTTTCTGTGGTGTAAATTTTATAATTTTTTGGGATGAGGCCTTCGATAGGTAATATTTCAGTTAATCTGTTATTGAATCGTGAATCAAGCTGGGTTATAAAGTGATCAATATAAGGTATAAATACCGTAC
>CAJUYH010012181.1:0-10289 GCA_910591685.1 Galerucella tenella | reverse complement strand
ATACCGATAAAAAAAGAGAAATACATGCATCTACAGTTTTTGAAAAAAAGTCTTTAAAGTGATTACCATAGTTTTTATGACAATTTGCCGTATAAATAAATTTTTAACTTGCGTAATTCAGTTCATTTTATTCCCGTCTAGATGAATATTTGCCTTCAATGGATACACTCACATCTCTTATTTTCAGAATATATTTTTGAAATATTTCACTGTTAAAGCTTTAATAAAAAAAAGAATGTGGTCTTAATTCAAAATTCAGGATGGAAAATCCCGTATCTCCAAAAATCCTTCCAAAAAATATTGGAAAAACAGGTAAGTCCATTCAGATTATCTGAAGAATCAGTTTTAGCTTAGTGTGTCATAATTACTTTTAAAACAAATATTTTAAGTGTTTGTATATTTTGTTTTCATTCAAATAATTCTGCGCTATTTTATAAACTGTTTTTTGTGCCCCCTGAAAAATTTTCATTTTGTGATTAAGGCGACGAAACATTGCTTTATGGTAATTGAGTGCCACCGTTTATTTGGTTTGGCCAGTGACCCGAAATTTTAATGGGGTTTCACGTATGTGAAACATGAGGTTTGATCTCGTTGACAATTGAGTTGGAAGAATAAAATCATTCGGATAAATATATATATATAATCTTTATGTATATCCTGATAGTTGTTTGAATCTAGTGATTTCATAGTCAGACTAAATGATAACACGTGGAGTTATGTAGCTTTCGTTAGACTTGAGGAAAAAATCTTGGTGTTTTTTTTTTGAAAATTGGAAAGTTGATACTGCTTTTGTTAAATTAGTAGCTTGAATCAGCTTTCATACAGTTGAGAGTCGTATTGTGAGAATTGCGAGTTGTGGAAAATTATAATGAGAATGATGTAATGAAGTGTTATAGGGAGACGTTGAAGAATCAGTTTTAAATTGAAGTGAAGTTCTTTTACTTATTCTTATCAACACATTTTTCTTATATGCGGTTTTATTCCTATTTTGGTTCTTTCATCCACTGATTGCGGGCCGTCGAGTCTTAGCCACTTCTGCAACTGACATATCATTATAAGTTTCACCTAACTACTCAACTGGATCAAAACCAACAGAGTTAAAATTCCTTGGAAGTATCGACAACGAGGAATCCGACTACCTGCTCACCGGGATAACTTGTGAAAGTATTTTCTTATTTATTTTTATTTGCTGTAAACCTTTGCTTATATTTCTCTACCCTGACTATTACCTTTTGTTTTTTGCTGCAACTAGAATACATTTCATAAATCCACTTAATTCAACTGAATTGTTTCTGCTTCCGCTCTTCTATTCTTCAAGTAATTTTTTTTATTGGAATACAAGATACTGCTATATTGGAAAAACTCCTATAATTTTACTTTCCACTATACTTGGTACGCATGTTTTTAACTTGAAATGTCAAATTGATTAATTTCTTCCCCTTTTCTTGTGTAAAAAAATATTTAATGATTTTGTAATTTCCGATATGTAATACCTACCTTATAATGAATGACATTTTCGTATATCACGGAAGACTCTGTTTCACATAGGAAGAAGCCACGTGAAGTTTACCTCCTTTGCTAATGACATTTGAGGTTGTGTTTAAGGCAATCATTTACTGTCGAATATTTTTGAATATTTCAAGACGTTTAGCTAGTTTATTTGTGAGTACTATTCGTTTCATTTGACCATGCCTCATAAAAAGCTTGTTTATCCACAGTCAAGGCTGACAGATTTTAATTTTGTGTTAGCTATCAAATTGTGAAAACGTTACTGATTTGAAGTCGAATGTCACTTCCACAATCTGGCGCTGTTTTTGACAATAAGCTCGCTCATACAGCTGCTACTTCACGTGGCTTCTTCTTATGTGGAATGGAGTCTACGTATCTTGGCGTCACACTATACATATGTTTTCTTGGTTGCTATTAATTTTGCATTAGAGTTGTATACAAATATTTGCGGTAATGCGACCCGTGTAACTCATATTATTATTGCTTTTGGTATAAGATACCTACTTAATTGTTTCCGACAACAATTATACATGAGTCATTTGACTGTTGATTGTTCCATTATTCATTTTTCCGTTTGATTTCGTCATTTTCTGACATTTCATACATTATTGTGCCCATACATACGGTTTTGCCCTCAGCCACATCTATATTTTAAAACTGTGGTAAGCTCAAGTGATAATAGACTATGTAACATTGTAATTTAAAAATATTTGAGAAGAGAGAAACAAGGTTCAAATCACTAAACAATAATCAGTAGACTGCTTGCTGAATTTAATTTTTAAATAAATTCACCTTTTAAGTATGGAGAGTGTCTTTAACCGTTGTGGGCTAACTTGAAGAAGTCTTGGGTGCTTGCCAAAACTTCTCTGGCGTCCTATTGTGGATACACTTTTATTTTGAAGGATCCACATGAAGCTAGTCGACTGGAGAGCACAAATTATCCTACGGGGCAGCCTGACCTACTTTAACAATAATTACGCTTTCTAGCTACCCGTATTATTATTATCATATTATCCACCTAATTCAATCAAATCTAATACTGTGAGACAGTTTTACGGCATTTTGCAAATAATTATTGTTTGTTTGGTTGCCTTTACCATAAACGTTCATTAAAAGAAAATCGTTCATTAATATCAGTCATTGATGAATGATCTGTGTACATTAGACTAGCTTGAAAAGCGCATGGTCGACGGAATACACTTTTCAGTTTTCTCCTCATGTATGGAACACCTGGATCTCAGGCTATTTTGCTTGTTATTGAGAACGACAGTACTTGAGGTGGCTTGGGCTGTAGGTATTGACAGTTGTTTCTAAGTAGATGGAAATGGACAGATACTGTGTAGCATTTGAAGTGATTATACGCAAGGAATTAAAAAATCGCTCATTTTCCAAATAAGCCCCATCCATAATTTCACAACAGCACTGCGTATTTGAATATCATTCCGACTATTCATGATTCCTCCGAAATTATTTAACCAAAATACCACACGATAAATTTTAATTAATCCTAGGCACAAATATACAACAAACCAATCAAATCGTTGTGAAAATTACAATTTTTTTCAAATTGAATATCCAATTGAGCTGGTTGTACCGTTTTCCATGGGTATTTATCAGGACTTCGACCTTATCGAAATTTTAACATCTGATTTTTTTTAAAAACAACAAATATTGGAAAAAGATCCGGCAGCTCTCAAGCTCGTATAAATTTTGTCAAGACTCCTATAAAAAGGAATATAATTATTGTAGAAGATGTAGTGGAGAATATTTTTCATTGGTGTACTGAGACGTGACAATTTTTTTGTAATCAAATTTAATTTGTTTCGAAATTCCAATGGACAATCCGGTCGGCACGTGATATTGTACTTTTCTGTCTGGCTAGAGGAATGAGATTGGAGCTTAGTCTCGCAAACCTTTTCATTATGTATTATGTGTTGTTCGTTGGAAGGTATTTCCAAGATCTAATCGAAGGATTAACTTTTTTTGTTATAAAAACGAGGGAATTTTTCCAGAAATTAAAATAAATGATTTTATTATACGCTGACGAAAAACATAAGTACAATGTAAGAAGATTGTATCGTGAGATAAACCAACTGCTTCCATTTTTTGTCCCTGGAATACTATTGATTGTATAAAAAATGCCTATTAACACCAGAAAGTACAATCCACTCAAAATACTCTTTATTTTATAAATAACTCAAAAGAAGTAGCGATCAAATCAGATTAACAAAACCTACGTATAATTTCCACATTTTTCAGTGGTTAACCTGTAAGTATGCTGCTAATAATTATTAGCCTTATTAATAATAAACATGGACATTTTTTGACAGTTCCAAGAACCAATCAAATTTCCTTATTTTTTTTATCATATGAACAATTCCACCAATCATGTCAACATCACACTGAAATAGGAGAAAATTAAATAGCGGATGAGCTAGCAAAGAAGATCCGACCATTTGAGAGATCTAGTAGGGATTATAGACAATCCAATATTCTTCTAGGTGACCACAACCTGTTGAGATCAAATGAATGAATAAGTCAAAGTAGAACTGCGCTAAGAGTCTCAACAGAAATGCTAACGGGACATTGTTGGCTGAATGGGCGGCTGCAAAAGCTCCAAATAGTGGAGGAGTGGCATGTAAGAAGAAACCTCCATTCCCATACTCTTGAATTGCACAATACTTCGGAACACTAGGGCACAGCACCTGGAAGATTACTAAAAATAATAGGTATATTTACCTGAGTTCAAACCTGCAGATTCCTCCGGGAAGATGGACTGAAGGAGCTACTAGTCTTTGAGACTCTCCTCAGGAACTGAGTAGAAGTGAGGGGGCACAATTAATATTTTTTGTCTGAGTGAATGTCACCCCAAAAATACATACATACACACAACTCAATTGAAGACAACATAGATAAGTATTTGATAAAATTTGTATTTTGTTTGAAAATCATATCAACAAAACTCAATTTCAGACACTTTATTCGCTCAAGTGATCCATGAAATTGATGAGATTATAGTTTTAATAACTTAAGTTGATCCAAATACTTCTTTCTAAATAAAAAAAAAATTAGTTGTACACACAACACTTTTTTCAGATGGAAAAGAAGCAACAGGGAATAACTTACCTCTGAACAAAAACCTGAAGGTATTCCAGTATAGAGCTGAAAATAATTTCGATAAAGTTATCATTCGAATTCAATCAGTCTTTCTACCACGCCTACTTAGCCTCACTTCTGACATAAAATACCTTACCGACTTCCTCAGACGCGCGCTATGTAGGAGGTGGAAATGTTAGAGTCATGAATAAGTCGATCACGTGATTTTAGCCGTAAGCGAACGACCATTGAAAGCTTTTCACCTCCTGCTCCCTTCTCGCCCTCAATCTTCACCTCTATTTTCCGCAATTAACTTCCGAGTATCAACAGGGACGGTGTGGCGTTTGTAATATGTGTCAACCAGAAGAACAAAATAATGGGAATCCAATAATGTTATGAGAAAAAAGGAAACACATTCCTGTCTGAAATAGTCTATTCACGATAGAAAAACGATAATATATTATCATAAAAGAAAACAAAGTCATCAACAAGAAATTTTTAAAATCAACATTTTTTACAATAAATAAAGAATTCGAAAATAGAATGTCATGGAATGTTGAATTGTGCAAGACGTGAACATTTTAATAGAAAATAATAATTATTGTTCAACAAAAGTATAAACAACATTTCGTTGCAAATACAGAAGTATAAACTAATAAGTAATAGAGCATATTTAATATTGTTAAAAAGAGGGCCAATTATTTATAATCAAATGTTGTGGTGAGTGCTGAAACACAATAATAATATAATATAAGAAATAAATATTTTTTGGAGCAAAGACATAAAAAGTGCACGAGTGGATAACCGAAATAAGTGCTACAAAATGCCCAAAAAAAAACTAACGGAAACCATAGTACGAATAATTAGATTAGATAAGTCACTGATAGTTACTGGTATTAAGTTGAAATGACCTAAATATCTCAAATTGTGAATATATTTAATCTGACATATCTAAGATATGAACGTCAAATCTTGCGAATCCTATTGATTGAAATCGAAATTTTGTTATTTGGTGTCTCATAATCCTTTGAAGCGTGAGTATCGTCAATTTTTTCTCAAAATCCATAAAACATAACCTCAAAAACAAAATTTTTACGAAAAAGAACATCTGAAAAGTCAAAAGTTAAATAGTTGACAAGTAGTCTAGAGTACCTATTGGATACTCACTCATTTTAAATCATTGTAGGTACCTATTTTATCACCGAGCCACTTTATCGAGGGTCCACGAAGGTAAAAAAAGAAGTTCCTGCTGCTGAAGTGGGAAATGTATTCCTTTTTACACATTTTCCATACACATTTGGAAAACCCCCAATTCCTTAGGAGGAATAATGAAATTTATCCGAAGTTTCCATAGAAGTTTGCCTGTTATATTTTAGAATATGGTATATACCTACTCCATAGTATACAAGGTATTGATCCAATAGACTCCAGTGTACCTTATGTGTGAGTACAATAACTATTTTCAGACCGTAAATATCCAAAACATTAATAACACAACCGAGTTGTTGTATCAAAATTGAACAAGAACATAATTTATAATCACTTATATAATTTTTTACCTTTTTAGGTTATTTTACATTGTTTATATGCACTTACCCTCATAGAATTTATTTCATCCTCATCCCATCGTAGCATAGTTTGATTTCCATCACATTATTGTATATGTGTTGCACATTCTTTTATTTTCAACAATTGATTATTTTGCAATATTATTGGAATAATTCGAATCAAACAGATAACTTATTTTTCTGACTACGTTTAACCTCAAATACACAGCACAGTCTGATCCGTTGGAAGGTCGTTGAAAGAGGCACGAACACGTATGCTTCCTGAGTACAGACAAAAATTACAAAATTGACCAATACTTGAACCAAGAAAGGAAGTCTCATGAAAAAATTGAATGAAAATAAAAATAAATAAGGTAACTAGCGCTCAACTTTTGAAATAAAATAAATGTATTTAAAAATAACTTCCAAAATCACACAACATAAGTAATATCTCACCTTTATAAATACACAACATTACAATACATTTACCAACCTTGAATACAATTCATGCTAAATGGATGAGGCAATTCACCACGGGCTGGCCAATCTTTTAGACGTTGCCAGATCATTTGTCAAAATTCCACTTTAATTAACATTTGATCATCGGCTTAGTATTTACAGAATTTTTGGCGCTTTTCAATGGATTTTTTTTCAGGATTTCAATAAATAGTATATTATGTTACTAGGAGTAGAAGGCCAACATTATTGTTGAGCCCAGATTCTTGCACTGCCGAGGCGCTAGCCGAGGCTGTGCAAACTGGGCGAAACATATAATGGGCCTTCTGCTCCGAGTAACATATACTATTTTTTCTTCAAGCGTAATAATAATATGCATTTTATAAAAAATATAGAAGGCTTTGTTTATATCTCAACTATTTAATTAATACAAACGAAAAATTACATAAAGTGTTACCTATTTATTAACAGTAATATTAAATGTGCAGTTTTGTATACTGCAGTTGTTTAAATTTAAGCCACTGCCACCGCTTTCAGCTTCGACATTTACAATTTTGTCATTGGTATACATCATATTATTAGTAAGTTGATTGTCGATTATTATGTCAGCGATTCCAGAACTATTACTTGGTTGTTCTTGCCAATTAAGTATTTTTTGTGCAGTTTGTGTTTTACTGGAAATGGAATCCTCTAAGTACCCTTCAGCAACACTGGTGGATTTCCATCCACCATGCCGCTTTAAAGCGGTAATATCACCTCCGTTGTCAACTAAAATAGTTGCGGAAGTCCTCCGAAGGCAATGTCCTGTATATTCATGAGGATTTGTTAATTTCAAAAACGTAGCAACGTCTTTTGGTACGTTTGATATTTTGTGGATACCCATTACCACACGGTGACATTTACCATTCTGGTATTTAATAAAAAATCGCTGCAGGCCAATATCATCCGGACGAAGAGCCGTATACTGTCTTACCAAATTCAAATAAAAATCGCCAATTATAGTAAACGACCGTTGTTTTTTGTTTTTTGTGTTTATGATTTTAACCAAAATTAAATTTCCCAAATCTTGGATTTCGCTAGACTTTAAATTAACAAGTTCATCGCATCTAAGGGCTCCTGTGACTCCAAATATTAATATAACCTAAAACAAACGTTGAAATAAATAAAAAAAAAAGCTGGTAGCACCGGGATTAGAACCGCTGACCTTTGCGACCGAAGACAAAAGCTCTGCCACTGAGCTACCGTCATTAAATGTTATAAGTAGGAAATGAGGTAATATTTGCTGTCAAGTTAAATATTGATCTGCTAGTAGATATCACTGTCAACGGTTTAATAAACGTAATAATGATTAAAAAGAAATAAGAAAGTACCTACCTTTGTTGCTAAATAAACATTATTTGGTGCATCCTTGAGAAATTTATCAAATTGATCTTGTGTTAATACTTTTGATTTTTTCGGTGTATAATTTTCCCCTTGGCGCTTTATAAATGCAATTAATTTGCTATATTTTTCTATTTTAACATTATGTTTAATGTTTAATTGACTTTTAATCATTGAATACTGTGCCCATAGAGTAGAACTTTTAAACTTTCTGGACAAATTCGTGAAGTATGCAAGCATAACGTTTTCCGTGTATTGCTGTACATTATATTCATTGCACCATTTTAGAAATTTTTCGTATGCAAAATCATACAGTTTACGCGACTTCGTTGGAATTAGAGTTTCAATACTGGAATTAGCTATTTCAACTAATTCCGGAGGCGTACATTGCAATTCTTGAGACATTTTTCACAAAATTTTCAAAACAGACAAACGTCAAATTAAATAAGTTTAAAAATGACAGTTCCTACCTACTTGATTACAACGCCCCATTATTTTATTAGTACAATAATGAAAATTAATTTTTGTACTAGTAAAATAATGGGATATTTCTACGGTCTGTGTTGCAAAAAGTAATATAGTTATTATTATACGCTTGAAGAAAAAAACAGTTATTTCCATACCTACCCAGCAAACAGACTTGATCCCACTTACGTGAAAATTACGTTAAATTTACGTTGAATTTCAACGGATACGTAACTGGTGATTTAGGACGAAGAAAAAACGTCTTTCAGTGCCAAATCATTCACGTATATATAAGTGCTTTTTTTATACATTTGACAATTTTAGAACATAATCTTAAATCTAAAGGCAGAATAATACTACATCTTTATATAATAGGTAAAATCAACAGTTTACCTTGTAAAGTTACGTTTATTTCATGTGAAAATCACGAAACATAAGTATATGCCTTCGTGTGATCAGTTAAATTTTGTGGAGTTTTCTGAAAACAATTTAACAATGGTGTTATGGTTAAATACATATAATGCTTGCATTTTCCTCACTGTTTGTTATAGACATCGAAAAATTAGGTGTATTTCACGTAATAGTAACGTATACGAAATAAAAAAAGTTTACGATTTCGCTTTTTGTTATAAGAATCCTATTTTTGTTTACTTAAGAACGTTAAGCATGTCTAGGTTATATAGACCCAATAACCTCTATTTTTATATTCACCTATTTTATGTTATATAAAAATATAATTTGAAATAGCTACGCTCTTGATATATTGAAAGTCCAATTTTTAAAACGCGCGCGGTGATGACGTGAACGAGTCTTCTCTCCTACCACATGACTACTCAGCCATGAATCGAAAAATCGAACCATAATCGAACACTATCAAGAGTGCATTTGAGACGGTTAAATAGTCAATAATAAAAAATAACATACAAAAGAAAGTAGAAAAACAGTAACGAAAAAACTTGAAGTAAGTAAATATTTTCATTACAATTTAAATATAAATTTTTATAATCGATTTCTTAACTTGTAGTCACAGCTCACAGGAAAAGAAGATCGATGAAGACAATGGTCAATGACATGAATGATTATAACCTCTAAAAAAGAGTGTGCTTATGCTTACCGATTCCCTCCAAATGACAATTTCCCTCGTTTTATTAGTAGTACTAGTACTAGGTATAATGTCTTTTGTATTAATAGAGTTTGATGAGAAAGAGGGAGGTTCTATTGCTGTGGTGCACCAGAACTGGCTTACACCAAGAAAGAAGGAAGTTTACTGGCCCCCTTATAAAACTCAATCACTTTATGATAAAGCGGTAAAGAAAGGGGATAGTTGCACAGAAGACTGGGAGTTATTTTCCGTGAAACGTATTTTCAGATACTATGGTATGTATTGTACAAGTTTTCTTTTATTAAACTACTACTAGATATCTTGTATCAGATTAATTTATCTGTTGTGATCTCAAAATTTTTGCAGAAAACTTTGAAGAAGCTCAAGCAAAGGCAAAGTTAGCTGAAGTTACATCAGATCTACAGTCAGAAGTGGATGAGATAACTTCAGAGAAGAAAAGACAGAGAATCAAACCACGCCGGTTCATTTACAGCAGTGACACTGAATCTGAAGAAGATTCATTAAAACGGCCACCCAAGATTTGTAAAGGTAGTGGTTAGTTAACTTTTGTTCATGGTTGTCAAGACTTTCTGTTTTCAGCTGTTCCGGAAACTTCTTCCTACACCCCCAGAAACTCAACAAGTTCTTGTATCAGTTCAGTTACATTGTGTAATACAAGCACATATAGTGATACCACAAAAGTCAGTTCTGTAAATGTTGAAAAAAACCTTGAA
>CAJUYH010012180.1:0-10289 GCA_910591685.1 Galerucella tenella | reverse complement strand
TGGAATAGTTTTCGGTACTCATGCGCCGATTCCTCCTGGACTAACATGCGTTGGGAGTCCAAGTATCGATCTCGACATTACGAAGACGAATACATGCGACAGGTTTGAGGTGTCGCCGACCAATAAGAGTGCCCAGACTACAACCTGAGCACAAAGTTCGCCGACTACAGTGGGCTCAAGAACACGCGGCCTTGCCTGAAGAATTTTGGAATTCGGTGTTGTTTTCCGACGAGACAAGGATTTGTTTTGTACAAGATAGCCATCGAATACGTGTGTGGCGGGATCCAACGAGAGTTGCTCAGCTTGCCCATGCTCGCCCCGTGCCGCCCTTCAGAGGAGGAAGTGCTTTGTTTTGGGCTGGTATCATGTTAAATGATGGCACAGAATTAGTTCATGTGGAGGGAACGATGACTGGTGATATGTATCTCAGAGAGATTCTACATCCTCACGTGAGACTATGGCGCGCAGCTGTTGGCAATTCCTTCGTTTTTATGGACGATAACGCCCGACCTCATCGGACCAGAGCTATAAATGAGTATCTTTAAACTGAAGGGATCAATCGTTTGTACTGGCCTTCCCTATCTTCTGACATGAATCCCATAGAACATGCTTGGGACATGCTTGCCAGGGCAGTGGCAGCACGCAGAAATCCACCCAGGAGTGTACAAGAGCTTGTTCATGCGGCGAAGAAGAATGGCGAAATATTCCTCAACAGAATATCAATAATTTGGTAAACAGCATGGGCAGGCGACTTCAAGCTTGCATAAACTCTAGAGGTGGAAAAACTCTTTATTAAAAGTTCTCATGCAGGTTCTCACTTAACCTTTTCTTTGAAAGGAATCAATTTGTATTTAATTTATTCAATTTCTAAGAATACTTTTTATGTTTAAAGCAAGTTTATTATTGGATAATAAAAATTTTTGACAAATTACGTTTTTTTTATCGAAACTAATTATTTGATTAATCTCTGATCCATTTATAATGAACACTTTTTTTTTCGGAGATTTAGGGTGATGCAAAACTTTTGAATCTATGTGTATATTTCTTGTTCGGAGCGTACATCTTCCGTATTTGCTAGGGAATCTTTGAGCTGACATTGTAAATGAATACATTCACTCCCTAATGTTTCTTCCAAATCATTAGGATACTTTTTAACTAATTTATTAGCAAGCTTTTTCAATTCTATCGTATCTATGTCAGATACATTATCAAAAAAATTAAAATTTTAAAGTATCTAAAATTCGGTAATACACATTGGTGCGAAAATTTTCGTGACCAGATGAAGGTATTGTTTCATTCACCCTTGACTCATCTGCCCGAATTTTTCTGGTTTTCTTGCGATCTGTATCATAACACGGTTGATTCGTTCGTGAGATATCGTACGACAAAAATTTTGTTTACAACGCTGGAGCTACTCAGAATATCTTCCTAGGACCTCAAAACGTGAAGATCCGATGAGAACAAGATTTTTGAAAATCGAGGTGAAAACAATAACTTCCCTATTTTTTTTTAAATCTTCGATTTTCAAAGAAAAAGCGGCAAGTTAAAAACCAATAAGTGATTTCAAATGCTTTATATATGTAAGAGTAATCTCATCAAAGATACAAAAGTGAAAAGTCATTTAGTAATTCGCAAAGAAGCTTATCAATTCGATTGTTTCTTTTTAATAATGTTATTCGATAATTAGAGAATTAGACTATAATTGATTCCATCAAAATATTAATAATGCACCCTCAAATTGAAAAGTCAATAAAAAAGGAAGTATTTTATAGTCCATAGAAATTTTTTGATAAATTCAAAAAAAAAACAGAGCCAATTTAAAAATAAATTTTTGGTATATTCCTGCGGTTCTTAAATTTTAACGTTCTGAAAATTTTGCCGCCCCCCAAATCGTGCCGCCCTAGGTCCGGGCCTCACGGGCCTATGCGTTAATCCATCACTGTATGTTCTTTTAACTTGTCTATTGTTATTCATTCTCTGAATATGTCCCCACCAACTGAGTTGTCTTTGTTCTATAAATTTTAGTACGGGCTGGACACCTAATTCTTCTCTTATTTTTGTGTTTCTAATTTTGTCCATTCTTGTTGTTCCAAATGTTCTTCGCAAGTATTTCATTTCTGCTGCCTGTATTTTGCTTTTTTGTTTACTTGTAAGAGTCCAAGATTCGCATCCATAAGTTAAAACTGGTCGATATATTGTATTATACACTTTTACTTCTGTCTCTTTGGTGATTTCTTTTTTGTTTAGAAATTTTTGGTTCATGGCATATTATAGCTTAATTGTTTTCTCTATTCTTTCATTTATCTCTGCATCTTGTTTTCCTGTTTCGTCAAAAGTTATTCCTAAGTATTTGAATTCTTTTACTTGTTCTATTTGTACATTATCTATTTTAATTTCTGTGTTGATCTTCTGATTTCCTATTACGAGTATTTTGGTTTTATTTTTGTTGATTTTCATGCCTTCTTCTTCCATAACATATTTCCATATGTTCAAGTTTTCTTGTAATCGGTTTTCACTTCCTGCTATTAGCACCACATCATCTGCAAAAACTCCTTCGGCTATCTCTACTCTTTCTAAATTTTTATACCCAACGAACATTTTCTTCACCTTCTGTTCGCTTTTTTTAATAATACTGTCCATATGTATTGTTACGCGAGCTGCTGCATTAATGTGCTCGATTAGTGCCCCCAGTGAAATTCCCATATGATACGACTATGGCTCCTCCGCCCTATTTTCGAGAATGATCTGGAATACGTAACATCTAGAAAAACCCAGCGCATCCACCAGAACTTCGAGTTCGAAAGTTTTCTAGAAACTACATACGTGCGAGTATAAATAGGCGACGAGCATCGCAGCGAAGTTAGTTAGTTAGTGTTGATACTGAAAGAAAGCAATCGCGCCTCGATAAAGTGTTTATTAAGTGACTCTCACATAAATTATAGTTAGTGTGTGTTTAGTGTATTATATAAATTATTAAATAAGGACTGTATTTGAATATAAATCTGTAAATATAAATTAATTGTGAATATAAATTAGAATAAACGTTACAGTATATTAAATAGTGTTGGGCTCAGTCCCCCTCCGCATTGCCCTGGACATTGCCGGACCCTTTCCACCGACAGCAAATGGCAGCAGGTACATTTTGGTGGTGATGGATTATTTCACAAAATGGGTAGAAGCGAATGCCATTCCAAACCAAGAAGCCGCAACTGTTGCCGACGTGCTTTTGAATGAGTTCATTTGCCGATATGAAGTGCCCCTGGAAATACACAGCGACCAGGGCAGAAACTTCGAAAGCCAGCTGTTCCAGGAAGTTTGTGAAAAGCTCGGCATGAAGAAAACGAGAGCTACAGCTTCGCATCCACAGTCGGACGGAATGGTAGAGCGAATGAACAGAACTCTTGGCAAATACCTGTCTAAAGTAGTATCTAACCTTCAGCGAGATTGGGACCAATATCTCTCGCTATTTGCGATGGCCTACAGATCCGCCATCAATGAGTCTACCAGCCAAACACCAGCAAAAGTTCTGTTTGGACGCGAAATGAGATTACCCTGCGACCTTGAATTTGGATGCCGACCCGGAGAAGACACAGCTGGTGAAGATTACGTGACCCAGCTGAGAAAAAGAATGGACGACGTACACGAGCTGGTTCGATCGAATCTCCAGATCGCTAGCGATAGGATGAAGAAAAGGTACGATACGCAAGCTACAGAAGGAGGTTTCCACGAAGGAGACAATGTCTGGCTGCATAACCCAAGAAGACCAAAGGGTTTTTCTCCAAAGTTGCAGAAAGCTTGGGACGGTCCGTCTGCGGCCAAGTACGAGAGACACAGCCAACAGAGAAGACGGTCCCATGTTACTTCCATGCAACTGGAAAATGTAACAAGGGAACCAGTTGCCGATACAGTCATCTCGTTTCAGTTTCCTAGTTAGTTCCAGGAGGAACTGTCTCTTAAGGAGGGGGCAATGTTACGCGAGCTGCTGCATTAATGTGCTCAATAAGTGCCCCCAGTGAAATTCCCATATGATACGACTATGGCTCCTCCGCCTTATTTTCGAGAATGATCTGGAATACGTAACATCTAGAAAAACCCAGCGCATCCACCAGAACTTCGAGTTCGAGAGTTTTCTAGAAACTACATACGTGCGAGTATAAATAGGCGACGAGCATCGCAGCGGAGTTAGTTAGTCAGTTAGTGTTGATACTGAAAGAAAGCAATCGCGCCTCGATAAAGTGTTTATTAAGTGACTCTTACATAAATTATAGTTAGTGTGTGTTTAGTGTATTATATAAATTATTAAATAAGGACTGTATTTGAATATAAATCTGTAAATATAAATTAATTGTAAATATAAATTAGAATAAACGTTACAGTATATTAAATAGTGTTGGGCTCAGTCCCCCTCCTTGTCTTAATCCTATGTTGGTTCTAAATACTGTTGATTTTATGTTGTTTTTCATGATAAAATTTGTGTTTGTTTCATATATCTTGAATAATTCCAATTATTTTTTTGTGTGTTCCCTTTTCTTTCAGCCCCTTCCATACTTTTTCCCTAGGTACAGTATCAAACGCTTTTTCGAGATCTATGAACGCTAGATATGTGTTTCTATTTTCTGAATGTCTCTTCTCTTCTAATTGTTTTATTGTGAATATGTGATCCTGCGTACTTCTTCCTGGTCTGAATCCCCTTTGTGCCTCTGAAAGCTGATTTTCTAGAGTTGGTTTAATTCTGTTGTTTATAAGCTGTTCATATATCTTTATAACGGTATTTAATTAGGTTATTCCTCTATAGTTTTGACATTGTTTCTGGTCTCCTTTCTTGCTAAAAAGTCAAAAAACAATTATAATTCCTATTTAATTAATACTTATACCAGCGATAATTCCTTCTAGATTTAGCATTGCAAATAAGCATAAAACATTAATATTATAAAAGCAAAACCATCAATATTTCGAATTTTAAGCAAATGTTTCTTAAAAATTTGTTTTTTTTTCATGCTTAATATTACTTGTTTTTTTTAGACTTCATTCAATTATATCTTTTTTCGAAATTAATATAATTCAATGAAACTTTAACAATAAGCAATTTGAAGCGTCTACTTTCGAAACTACTATACAGTTTTTGTATAAATTTCAAATTTTTTCAATAATAAACAATTATTCACAATAAATACTTAAATCAGACGTCTTTCAGCAAATCTTCTATACTTAACTTTTTTTCTCTTATTTTTTTGGGAATCAAACCACAATAATAACTTTTTATAGTGTTTATGATGTTATCTAAAAGTTTGTGAACTTTATAATGAACCTATTTAGAAGTGATCGCGATACAAAAGAACACACCCATGGCTTCTCTTTATTACAGAAGGGAGCAAAAATAAAGGTGAAAAAGCAGGTGAGAGAGCGGCTTATACGCGCCACCGCGTAATAACAGCAACAAGAATAATAATAAAATATTAACAACAAAAATTTCAACAAATTACATTAAAAATAGAGAATCTGTCAATAAAACAATTATAAAAATGAAGTGGGGTCAAAAAATGAGGGTTTAATGAAGGTTCACGTTGAAAATCGTATGTAAATGTCATTGCTTATTCACTATCGTAAAATAAAAACATAAAAATTGATGTTAAAAAATACTACTAGGGAAATTTCGTATATTTTGGAAAATAGTGCAGATACAAAAAAATGTTGTAAATTTTGTAAATAAATGTCAGCTAAAATTTTTGATCCAAAAATTTTCCTGTAATCTCATTATTTAAACAATTGGAGTGAAAATACAAAAAAACAAAAATTTACTTAACCATTTTCCGGGAAATTGCAAGCCTAGCATCGTAAATTTTTTCTCATGCTAATCACAACCCTTTTAAATACTCAATTTTGAATTTTCAAGTTTTTTGTATTTTTTGCTTCATTTTACGGATATTTTGTGTACTTTGACTAGGCTAATATTTACCGTCCCAAATATATTGTTTCACTTTTCGCAGTTTACGGATATTTTCATCAAATATAAATTGATCAACCAGAAATATTATCCAAGGTACTTATTATTACTTTACATAAAGTTCAACGTAATGAAACAGTGATTCTCTAGATTCAACCCACTTCGTCCTGTAAATCTTCCGGTTCAAATTGCAATATAGAAGAACAGCTGCGTAGTTTTTAAGAACAAACGTTGTTGATTTATGTATTTAGAAATTAATTGCCATTATAAAATAGAAAAAACATATTAAACATGTATATACATATATGAGTACATAAGTACATAGATAACTAGAATTATCTTATCTTCGAGGAATTCACATTTCAGAAGTAATCTGAATACAATGCACAATATCACCGTAAACAATAATAATATTTCCCATAATATTATCTTCATAAGGAGCCGATTCAAGGTTTTTAACCTTATACAGATTGTATACACACATGATGTGTTATTTAAGCAATTTTCAGTGTCGGATTTGGGAATTTAAAATTTTTTTCTTCTGTGCAAATAAATATTTCTCACCCAATTTTGTACCAAAAAATCCACAAAAATGTCGAAAATATTCCATATAAATATAAAAAAATTATATAGAGTAAAAATAAAAAAAAGAATAATTCTTAGGCTATGTATACATATTATGTTCATACCTGTTTTCTTGATATAAATGTGACTTCGAAAATAAAAATGAAAGTAATTGATTTCAGATTCATGAAAACTAATGAAGTAATGTCAATTATTTGTAAGAAGATATAAAAGTAAAATTCACAATATTAAGGTATGTCAATGTTTGAAAAAGCCAATGAAAAAATTAAAATTTTCAAAATAGTTTCCCTAAGGAGGAAGAAATTTGGAATGTTGAGATAAATAAAGAAATTAGTACCTCGGCATATATACTTTTTGGTCTCTTGGTTGTATAATGTAAGTGGAAGAAGTAATTATCTGGCAGGCTCAACAGTCTTCTGGCAAGATCCTTCCTAGGAAAATCATTCCTTCAGTGCTCTAATCTCAGGAGTTTATATCTCCAATGAGACAGTACTTTGCATTCGAAAATAATGTGAGACTCTTTCTTCCTCTTCCATGCACAACCATCAGATATAATCCTCCCAATATATTCTCATGCAGTGACCAGCGAGTAATTATGTCACTTTATTTGAAACCTTGTAGGACTAGTCAGCAGCCCCGAGAGTTTTTCAATCATGAGTTTGCTGGTTCTTCTTCAGTAAGTTTGATATTTTGTTTTAATCCACCAATATATACTCCCCGTACTTCAGGTGCACAGAGAGGTCACCTCGCTTGGTTAAAATAACCGGAAATCGAAAAAAAAAGATACCTCATCTCTCCCTTCCTCATTGAACACTTAAAAATTACATAGAGTATTGGAATGCAATAATCCTTCAACGACCAGATTTTTATCAGATATTGCAGAGTTGTACTCAAACTAGATCAAATATTTTACAATTTCATAGTAACTGTTTAGTGGGTAAGAAAACTATTTTATTTTATAGTACAATATTTTATAGCTCATCATTTTATATTTGAGTTGATCCACCACAAGTTTTCTTTTATAAACTTAAAAATTGTGGCATTATTCAATAGTACCTACCTAAAGTTACTATTAATTTATTGTAAAGTATTTCATTAATAATATCCGATAAAAATCTGGTTGTTAAAGAATTATTGCATTCCAATATTCTATGTACCTTTTGAAGCAAATTATAGTAATAGGTCTGCTCGTAGAGCTAACTGTTTGTGACTGCTCTACGAACTAAAAAAGTATGGTTTTGCCGTGTTTTTAATTTTATAAATATACGCCATTGTATTTCCCATTTCAGCGCATTTCTCATCTAGGGAAATGGGGAAATGCATATGTATAGGCCGAAATGTCTGGAATTCAATTCTCACGAAGGAAAACATTCGCATTTACATAATCCTGTTCTGCATTTCGAATTTGCATTCAAAGGTATTTTTATTACAATTGTTTGAGTTATTGTTGCGACCTTCATACGTCGTTCCGTATACGGCTCGAGCTAGCGAGTAAATACAGTCAACGAACATTAATGTTCGTTAATACAGTCTTGTGCCTGTGTAACAATGTAGTTGACATCATGTAAATAAAACACGGTCGAGTTTTGCCATTATTATTTCACGTCAACTTCAATAAAAAGTCATAAGACTTCGAACAGTCGGAATAATAAGTCTCGTTAGAATTGTTTTATACGTTTCGAAAGGCCATTGCACCAATTAATATTAATCAATGTACTTTTTATTTATTTATAACAATAAAATTATGTAAGATTTTAAATAAAACTATATTTAACAAGAATAATTTACGATAACTCAAACAGGTCACAGAATATAAGAATGTAATGCAAACTCAATAATATTACAGACATATTGCTATTTTTTTCATGTCTTTATGAAGAAACGTAGAAAACACTTTTTCTATAAAATATTGCGAGCACGTTCAAGGAAAATGGGACAGAGAGCTTTAAAGGACCTTAAAGAGGATGTACTTTTATATTAAACCGTCAACAAAGGGAAAGCGCCCTTCGCTAATGTAAGGGTAGGGAGAATTGTTTCGAAGTTCAATGAGATTCTCAAGTTTTTACATTTTCGGCATGCGTGGAAAATACTGAGGGGTGATGTTTGTGGTTCGTGGATAACTTTAAAGGGAAAAATAAACTAATTTAGATTTTTAATTCACTGTTTGCAACGTTAAAATACGGCAAAAAATTTAAATACTGATGAAACTGCTTTTATTAAAGAAATTAATTGTTTTAACTCTTACAATGAGAAGACTTTTCATATATAAGCCCGATTTCAGTTAAAACCCGAATTTCCTAGGAAAATCTAGTTTTAACTATCGCTCACAGTCAATTCTAGTGTTAACTAGCCTAACTAGTTAAAACTAGAATTGTCTAATAATTTTAGTAGGTAAAATTTAAACATTTTAAGAATATTTAACTCAAAACTAAATTAGTAATATTTATTTAACCAACAAGTGTATAATAGTTATATTTCTGTGAAATTTGTTGTTTATTGATTTTATTCGATAACTATGGAAAGTCTAGTAGTAAAAAATATTGAATAAAATATATCAATGAACTGAGAAAGTGGAATAAAAAAATACATGGATTGAGACTTTTTGGAAGGGAATTAACAAACAGTAGAAACAGCCGAAGGATAGATATAAAAATTTGAACAAATAGAGTATCTTGCATGGAACAATAATTACAAGAGAACCCAATATAGGGGAAAAAATCCAAAAAAGAATAATGCGTGGCAATAGCTGCATTTACACCTTAAAAAGATTAATAAAAAACAAGAATATATCATGGAGCGCGAACATCAAGATTTACAAAGCCGCTACAAATATGGGAAAAAAGTACTGAGAAAAATATTTGAATGAAAATTGCAAAATGGAATTTGGATAAGAAGGACAAACAAAGAGATCGAAGAATTAAATATAGACTAAGGACATATAGAAAGAATGGGAACAGGAAGGCTACCGAAAGTATTGATGTATAACTTCATATGAGCTTCATAGGAGGAGGCAAAGAAGAGGTAGACACAAAACAAGATGAAAAACAGAGGTTGAAGAGGATCTACGAAGGCTTGATATCAGAAATTAGGAAGGTAAGACAAGGGACGAGGTGAGATGGAGGCAAGTCGTCAACCAAGCCATGGAAAGGTTAAGTTATTAATATGCCAATTGGAAAGTGGCAGTTGAACTAAGTAGATTGTCTAGAAGAGCTAAGAATGGAACTCCAAGATTCTACGGCTAGAGTGAAAGATCAGCAATGGAGCTACACGGACTGTAGTGCGAGTAAATATATAAGTTACCCGATTCTAGTTAAAACCCGAATTTCCTAGGAAAATCTAGTTTTAAATATCGCTCACAGTCCTAGATCTCACTAGTTAGAACTAGAATTAACAAATACTTTGAGTTAATTTTAGCATCAACTAAACTAGTTTTCACTAAACCTGTCAGTAGAATCTGTGTAACCTATGAACATTTTATTTTGAACGAAATCCTATGGGTTTACCTATATCGAAAATAATTAAACATACATACGTCACATAATAATACTTTTAATAGTACATAAAAAATACATGGAATTAGTTACATCAACGAGTACGTTGGGTGATCAAACAGGTGGGAAATAAAACAAACGTGAAAAAATTCGAAAAAGATTAAAACACAATAACAAAATAAAAATTTCTCATAAATCATGTATGATACTGAACGCCCTAAGTCAACCTCAGATAGCATGCTTACAACCAGAAACCATCAACGCTTAAC
>CAJUYH010012179.1:0-10290 GCA_910591685.1 Galerucella tenella | reverse complement strand
TTTTTTTTTTTTCGTTTGTTGATTGGGTATTCTTTACAGCGGATTCATGCGGTTAAGGGTAATGTGTTTCGTTTATAAAATCATATTTTTTTCATGATTATTTTTTTTATTTGAATAATAGTGGTTTATCGGTGAAGGTGATGTTTGTCAATATTGTCGGGGACGTAACCTTGAAAGGAATATACTGTAAAGTGAAAATATACGTGAATCAGTCTTCTGCTCACCCTTTAAATCTTTCAATTTTTTCGTCTCGCCTCTTTTAATTCACTTCAATGATTTTTTTTTATCAAATTATATATAAATTATTTATTCAAGTTTATTTGTGTATTTTCTACATGTGAAAATTTCAATTCCGCATTCAATTTTAGAGTAAAAATGATAAGATTTCATTGAATTTTATCCTGAAAACGAAAGAATAATTTTCAATGATTGGCGGATATGTCAATGAAAAACTTATCAATGATAATTAGCAAAGAGCAAGGATCCGCCTATCATAAAATAACAATTGCAACGCATGGATACTTTTTCATATATCATTAATTGAAATTGAACACAAATAAATATCCTTGAGAAAAAATATACGTGTAGAAAATTAATTATAATATCAATGCGCATACACAACACTACTAATTATTTCATATTATTTTGTCCTAGAAATGGTTGACGCTGCTAATATGCCCAATAATTATCTCAATCAATGCCATACCATCACCAGGTTTGCGAAAAGTACCCAAGGTTTATAATGCCTTAATAACAAGCGATCAAAACTTGGAGCCATCACGCGCATATCCGGTTATTCAGCCGGTAGTTCATCGGACATCAGTAGGTTATGTTCCACCATTCTATTATACACAAGTTGCACCAGGATTTGTTGGGCCACAATTAATACCTGCACCCGGCCAAATACCTAATGGACCACTAGTGCCAGGTTTAACGCCAGTGTCACCACAACCCTCAGCAACAGAAAATCCGGACGTTGAAGAAGTCGAGATAAATGAAAAAAATGTGGATGACGGAGAACCATCAACAAATGACAAAAATGCCAGCAATGAGGAAAAAAAAAGCGATGATGAAAAGAATAAAGAGCGGGTACCACTGACTTTTTATCCCAATTACCAATCGCTCTATTACAATCCCCATTTTTATGGATACAATCCATATCTGAACGGTGGAATTGGTAGTTACTACTTCGATTATCAACCTCGTGGACCTTTAGTAGCACTTCCACCACTACCGCTACCATTTCCCGCTACACAACCACATCCAGGAGACACTCGTAGTATATCATCCAGTGGACCCAGTTCGTCCAACCAACGAGAAAAAAAAAATGAAAGAAAGACAAAAGTTGAAAGTCCAGTGATGTAAAATCGCCACTATAATATATCGCAATGGCTGCATCTGTCACATATTTTTGTTTTTATTTTTCTCCTAATTTATTGCAGGCCATTATTCATTTTTACTATCAACTCTGGACGTAAGCAAAAATTATACTGTGACAAAGATTTATTTTTATTTATTTCTATATGGTATTTTTTCATTTTATCTCAATTGAGATGAAAAGGATTTTCACGATTTTTGTTGAATTTTTGTGCACGTTCCTGAATTATTCAAAATAACAAAGTTATTATTCTTTTTATAACTCTAGACAGGGCAATGCACCGTGCTCACGTATTCTCTTGAAATTTACACAATTTAGTAATGCACTTGGTCAAGAGTTTTAACGGTGATGACAGATGAGCATCATCTGAAATAATACATGACCGCCCTCGTATTTGACAGATGAATTGTTCAACCATATAGAAAAAATGCAATGGTCAAGGGTTGAAGCACGAAGGAAGAACGGATTAATTTCTATGTAAGCACATACGAATACGAAATGAAGTGCACTTGATTAGCCAAACAACTAGGTAACATTACACTTCATCGTTGATAGAGAAGAGGATACTCATCAAACGTACTTTATGCGCATACATCTGAACAAGATCCAACCATTCAATTGAAACCTCTTCAAAGAAATTATGCTCAGATTAGATGAAGTATTATACACATTTATATCTTTATTAATTTTCAATTAACTTCATTTTTTTTTCTTATTAAAATGTGTAATCACGCGGAAACTTGGTCGATACTCTTAAAGTATACAGGTTTTGTTTGACTAAGATTTCCTGAATATGGATTATTAATAATTAAATAATAATTCCACATGATACTGAAATTAATAATGAATGAACGTAATTTATGAACCTATCTATAATCCATTGAACGAGATTCAGTGAACATCATTGCAGAATACCTACGTAAGTCTGTCTTGTTATCGTTTCTCTATACTTTCCACCCGGCTTCTTGGTGTCATTTGCTTTATTACATCTTATTTCTTGTAACATTAGCTATTCCATCCATCACAAATCGAGTCATTCATATTCGATCGCTTTCGTTTGGCTTCAGTCATCCTCTTTCTTCAAGCTCTGTAATTCTTTACATAACATGGCAATAGTTATTTCGAGTATTTAAGAAAATTTATGAATTTGCGTGGATCGTAGATGAAATGACTTTTACTTACAACGATTTCATTTTATTACATAATCAATTTGTATTACTTTAAAATATATTGTTCGAAACAAATAACATTAGATGAAAATGATTGTAACAGTAGGATTATTTCAGTAATGTTTAATATATTTGGTATTGTACGAATCCCAATCAGTATAGTATTGGAAATTACTGCGCTCTGGATACGAATCAAATGACGTTTTCGCTTATGAGACTTGTTGACACTCTTTCTATAGCTAATAACATTACATTGCATTGTCAATGCTGCTATGATCAACATGATAGCCGCAAGCCACGTTCCTATCCTCCCTTACCCACATTTCATCCGTGTCCTTTCAGTGGAAACTATTACTTTAAGCGTTCGGATGATTCATACTACATGGTTGAAAATCTGGTTTGACAATAAACAAAGTACTTATGCAATCGAGGGTCATTTTCAGCAGACATGAAGGTGTAGTCACTCATCATAGCAAATTTTTCAAAATAGAAACATTGGTAATATCGTGTCACTATCTCCCCTACTGAACTTTATAACTAGTATGACTTCTTATCAAGCTCTCAATGCTGTTATGAAGAAAAATATTTCAATCTATTACTCTGTATTATATCCAATTGGATACTTTTGTAAAATAATTCTATTATAACTATTATAATAGCTCTATTTGTAATTTCAATCGTAGAATTTTACAGAGTTGAACATTGTGAATTGATTATTATGGATAATATTTATACTGAACCGTTATACTTTGGAAATATATTATCATTTACCGTTTTATAAACAGTAATAAGACCAAAAATTATTGGCATGACTTAAAATCAGCGCAAGAAAATGCTGCATGAAAATTAACATGAGAAACTTTGAAAAAGGTAAGCACAATTCACTCCATCATTACGTTTTTTGTTGAATATGGAGGATCTGTCTTTATCTCTGAAATTATGCGATTGCTTACTGTTATATTCCATAACAAAGAGAACAAATAGCTTGTTAAACATTATATAACTGATTTGGAGATACGTAGACGCAACTAATAATTGTTCATTTTCAGATTTTATTATGATTACTTGTAGTGATTTTGATACGTGATAACAAATTAACTTCATCGGAAAGCTCACTCTGTTTTGAAAGCGAATGAGAGAAATATTGGATGAGGCAAAATGAAAAGTCAACCGTGGAAAATTTTCAAGGAAGGACATCTTGCAATTGATCTACGCAACGCAATCTATGACAACCCAAAACTCATATCCTATATTGAAATGCTGAACATTGTCAACTTGCTAGTATACTAGCGATCAAAACTAACGGCATTGTGAATGAGTCGAGTGCCTATTTCAAACACTATGAATTCAGAAAACTTCAAAACTGTATCTTTATATCCGATTCCGAATCACCTGCGCTAATGGCCAATGAAAAAATGTTCATTATATTCACCTGCAGTCATCTTATGTGGACTAATTGTGATTAACATGTGATGCTTATTTTACTTTTGCGCATTTTCCATGAAACGGCAATTTATTCCGACTGCAGATATCATAAACCAAATGCAAATACAACAATCCATAAACTCAATTGTACCCACAGCGTTGTACTGCTCACATGAGGTGACCTACTAATGCAATATTGGATCACAAGCGGAGTAGCAATAATATTTAATGAACTGGCACCATTTTATCAGTTCGAATTCATGACAGTTTTGCAAATACTCATGATTCGGTAACAACACGAAATTATTTTGAAGCCACTTATCGTGCATAATACCATGTAATAACATGTACATCTGAGCGGATGAAAGACAGAGAAATTGTTTGCCCATTTGCATTGCATTCTGATAAATTAATCTGGCATGATTCCATCCTCAGTATTTAACCTCATCATTTAAATTTGTGAACAATTATTGGTCAGCGACATCAGAAAGTTGACAAAAACAACAGTTCACCAGTATAGCGTGACATAATCTGTACTATAATACTAAAAATAATATAAAATTCTTCTCTCTTCGTTTTGGCGAAAAATAAAAAAAAAAACGAAAAATATATAACTAATATAACTATACATCACCAAAATACTCAAGTAATAGTTATTCCATTATGTTTTAGTGCATGGTAAATAGCGAGAGATGATCTGGAATTGTTTTTTCGTTGTAGACTGTTAATATTATATACACTATTTAAATAATTAATGGAAAAACATGAATTGCGTAAACGTGTATGCTTGGAATTTATCAACATTGTAAATGTTGTTATTGGTTGTGGGGAGCAAATAAGAGTAACTGTATAAAAGAAATTGCACTGAATTTTACTTATCCAGATTATTACATTTCGGAAAATCAAACGACATCAGTACTTTCGTATCACTACGTGATAAAAAGTAAAAATGATTATTATTAATATCAATTTACATAACAATATGCATGATTATGATACTATTCTAATTATGCACCCAATCTGTTTACTCTCGCATATACATATATTCGAAAGAAATATAAAAAAAAAAGTATTTACCGACTATTTTCAATATATCAAAATTATCAGTACCTTATCAAACATTTTTATCACAATTTTTTGATTTTATACCCCAAACTTTAATAGTATAAGAGACACCTTTATTCTCTAGTGCCTTCAAATTCAGCTCGACAAAATCTTGGCCGGGTCCACCATCCAACCACGACAAAATTCCAATTGAATTATTATATGGTAATGCTTCCACACATGTTATAGAAATGGGACCATCCAAATTAACTTTAAATGTCGCATCCAACTGCGATGGACCCGTCAATCCAATACCCAAATTATGCTGATACACCAGCTGTTCATCTGGACCATATTTGCATTCACCTTGTTGCTCATAACCTCTTTCATGTCTCTAAACAAAAATATTTTTTTTTATTTTTACAATATATCAATATTATTCAGCTGCCATATTTTGCAAATCGACATTTTTCGAGCTCACAGTGATCCGCAGTGATTCATCCTGTCTCTCTGTCGTTGATGTTTGCATTGAATCATCATTCACATCCTCAATGATATTTTTAATATTATTATTTGATGAATTGTAAGAAATGTGTAATGGCCGCAATGTCGATACGTCTTTTGCAAATTTTTCCAATATCGCACGTTGTCGAGCATAATATCGATCCATTACTGCTTTTCGTTGTGCATAATAATCTGCAATACTTTCATTCACTGCTTTCTCATAAGAATCTTTTGTCAAATTCACATTCACATTCGAATTTAATTCACGTCGTGATCTTGTATATATCCACGGACCAATCAATCTCTCTTCACTCTCAAATGATTTAATCGCTGTTATTCCTTCACTTACAATCACAGAAAATAATAGTGACGCAGCGATAAAATAAAACATGATACGAAATATGATGTAAGTAAAGTCGTACTATAGCTGTGATTTATTTTTTTAATTTATTCACAGAGAACAACAAATATTTGGCAAACAGTAAATGTCTAGTGCTTGGAATGTTAATTATATTGTGAATATAATTGATGTCGAATGAATTCTTCAAAGCTCAATATAAATTCTAAATAAAATGTATAATTATCGAAGTATATAAATGAGAAATAGTGCCAATGACATATTGTGATTTATTCAATCATATTTATTTTATATCGTGTCTACTCAATCATGTGCTGAAGAGTCATTGACTTTCGTGCGAAGTATATAACTTTGATAATTCTGGTTGATTTTACAGGACGTTTGCGCAATTACTCAATGCTACAGGGTGAAGGAGAATGAAAGAGAAGAAAAAGAGAACAAAAGGAGTCATTATATTCACTGCATTGTATGATAGATACATGTAATAATTTACATATATTTATTACACAATAAAATGATGTGGCGAAATTTTATTTTCATCTGTATTTTCCGTGAAATAAATCATGGTTTATATTTATGTATACATCCAACAAGATAATTCAGATATATATTATTAATCAATCGCTTCTATGACAACGGAATCATCATCGGGCATTGATTCTTCGTTGTTTGTTGAATTCATTTCCAACGTTGCATCCATTTTTTCATCCAATCGTTCAATATTATCGTCGTCATTATTATTATCATTGAGTGGACGGTGAGTGGTTGTTGTTGTTGTTGTTGTTGGTATTGTTGGCTCTTCTTGCGGTACGTAACTTGGTATCATCGGTGAAACGCTTGGATAAAGCTGCAACGAAATATTAATTAATATGAGAGTTAATGAAAAAAAGAGTATGTATTAATTGAGCAATGGATCAATAATGTATTCCAATAAATTCAATGTGAATAATTTTTATGCACAATTATTTAATTACCGGACTGTAATGAATTTCATAGTCATATAATGGCGCCCCATAATAATTGAATGACGATGTAACGTATGAACTACCGGGTTTTCCATATAGGTAATGAATGAATGGAATTGGTCTTGTAGGATCCGCCTGAATTTTTCAACATAATTTAATCGAATTAAAAAAATTATTGATATTTATTTATCGCAATAAATTTTTAATGATTACTTGTAAAATATTGTAGACAAAATATCTCGGTTGATGTATCAATGGCAATTGTGTTGGATTTGATCTTTCTAGTGTTAATTGTTCAGAATTAACTGGCACTTTAGTCATGAGTTCAATTGGTATTCGTGCTCCCTCGCAAATTGCGAAGCAAAATATAATTGCTAACATCATTGTACAAATATTGCAGTAGGATATATACTTTCGTACTTTGAATATAAAATTTTTGTCACTGCCACATCCGCTCTATCACAAGTTGCTACTAACACTCCTTACTAACCAGAATTTCATCACGTCCACCATTTATATATTCGACTTGGGGACCCCGAAAAACTTCTCCCCACTCGTAAATAAAAAAAATGTTTCATTCTTATTTTCGTTTTATTTTTTCTTTTTTTTTCTATTTTTTTCTTTTGCCAGGCTCCTCAGCTTGTCCTTTGATATCTCATATTTATAACCTTACAACCCACAAAGTGTATGGAGTATTACGTTCACCACCTTCATTTTTAACCACCAACCAATAAAAAATTGTTAATTTATGAAGGCTAAAAGATATCGCACTTGAACCAATTGAATCAAATGTGTATCAAGTATATAAATACATATATATATATATAGATATTTACATTCATTTACATATACAATAACACGTGATAGAGATCACAGAAAAAAATTTAATAATACATATAAACAGACATGTTGATCATAAATTTCTATATCCATACAAATGATCGTTCATTAAAATCTACAGTCTGGAAAAATATGAAGAAGGAAAAAATGAAAAATAATAAAACGTATTAATTTATTACATTGCAGGAGAAAAGTTGGCCGGGTCAAGGACGGTTATATGACGTGTTGAGGAACGAGTTGAGAACCGTATACATGTATACATATAAGCTTTGATATAATTGCGAAGAAAATAAACCTCAAAAAACGTAACGAATGTGAATAAACATAGCACACACGCTCATTTAATTCCAAATTCAATTTATCGATAGAAAACATCAAAGTTTTGTTATACAAAGTTGGAGCATGCGTTTGATGACGTCGAGAAATTCTAAATAAGCTAATGGTAAATTTTATTTCATTATCGCAATTACATTGCTAATAAAAACTATTTCTTGACTGCAAACAATTATTTATTGTCATTTCACATGTGAATTCAAAAGCATCAATATACAAATGCATCATTACATTATCGCCATTTGTTATCGTTCCGTTATTGGTTCGGGAATTGGAATAATAAGAAATTTTAAATAACATAATTTATAAGTTAAATAATTAGTACGTGCTAAATTGAAAGTGTAAAAATCACAATAAAAAACGTATTAATCGCATTTGAATGGCAATGTGATTGATTGCTACACAATATTTATATGAACATAAATTCAGTTTTCCAAATATAAAATAAAAACAGTGAAAAATATATACATAATAAACAGGAGTGTTTGATATTTTTATTGCACATTGGAATAATTGTAATATATTAGTGTTATTTGATTTAGACAACTAAATTTATTTATAATTAGTAAATATTATAAATTCGCAATTATTCCATTGCATTTCACTCATTAATTGAGTATTTTCAAATGCAATAGGAATACTATTACTTTTATTTCATTTCTCATGCATTTGTCCCATTATCATTACGCGAAAATTTAACTTACACAGTTACCAATGGCGTTTCAGTGTTTGATGCAGCTCGTTCAAATTAGGGGCATTGTACCCCGAATTTCAATCGCGATATGACACGGTAATGGTACGAGAAGGTGCTTTCGTGTCTCAGAGTGCGCACATGCCGCATCGCACTATACTTATATGTATATATATATATTTGGTATGTACATAGTTACATACTTATATATCGCCTACACGGGGGATTCCCATCAGACGTGCGCGCCCATATTGCATTTCGATTGTTAGTAAAGGGCGCTAAACGCGCGATATCGTGATCGACCAGACCCATAGTTTATTCCATTTTTAACATTGAACGAAACATAACTTATTAAGCCATTAGAAATATTGAAACTATAGTAATCACATCGAATTGCATATTGTATTCATACTGTATAATTTCAATTTATATATGAAATTCCATTGTCACGTGAGTGAGTCAATAACAAACGAATAAAAAACATTTAATAATGAATGATCTCTACAAATATAGTACTTGAATTTAACTATATTTATTTCTTTGTATGTGTACATTTATATAGCATCGAGATCCATCTACTGTTGGGTAACTATAAATTGAAACTTTTACATTGATGTTTATTTAAATTGACATTTTATGTCTGTATTCATATTTTTATATTTTTACATGTTATACTGTTATTCAATCTCGTTACAGCGTCGTATCCATCACCTCTGTATTTACTTTAGAAACGAAAATAGACATTAAAATCTACTTCTTTGCTGTTGATCTATTTTCATTTACATATTTTCGGATTATTATTTTATTTTCATAATAGAATACTACATTCCAAACTTTCACACGAACTTCAAAAACGTCCATTTTGCAAACATTTTTATTTATTTTAATATTTCTCATTGTTTTCATTTCAAAATATACTTCAAACTTACCATTCTCTACTGACATATGTTACAATATTATTTGTATTAAATATTTCACAGCAGGAAAAAAAAAACTAGTGAAATAATAAAAATATGAAAATAGAGGCTGTGGAACATGAAATTATCTGTGAATTAAATATAGAATCTAAATTTATTATTCTATTCCGAAAACGAAAATAAAACAGACGAAAAAATAATGATAATAAGAAAAAAGGCGGTAAAAAATTGAAATAGCACCGCTCCCTCTTATAGTGTGGCAAAAACCAAAATCGATAGGCTCAGAGCTATATAACACACACATAATAATGCACATAGACGTGGCGCAAGTGATCGAGTTACAAATGCAATCATCACTTTGTGTGCAGTCAGTAATAGTATTAGCAATAACAATGTGTTATACAGACAAATTCGTCACTGTCTTTCTCTCGTATTCTGCAACTAAACTCAATACTTTAGCATTTGATTTGAAAACGAAAACAAAATCATAAATATATGTATGGTTATAAATTTTTATGTGTGAGTATTGCTATGATCTATATTCATTCTGTTTTTATCTCTCTATTTGATCATCAGATTTTCATGTTTATCAACAAGTGCCATATCAAAACTATGTATATAACCGATGGATCAATATTTATATATATATATATATATATATATATA
>CAJUYH010012178.1:0-10290 GCA_910591685.1 Galerucella tenella | reverse complement strand
AAAACAATCCACATTATTTACCGATTTAAAACAATCCACATTATTTACCGATTTTGTCTAATTATTGGCGTTTTTAGGCAATTTTTCGGTATTTATGATAAAATTCACGGGCGTAGCAGGTTTTGTTTAATATACAAATACGTCTAATAATTAGTTAGTTTAGATTTTTGATAAATCCATATTTAGCTAATTTTAAAAAGTACCAATATTTCAAATGTAATAAATTATTAATTTTAAAATTTCACCCTGCATAATTCGTAATTGACCATACATTATTTAGTTTGTTGGAATCGGTTCATTAAGAGGATTTCAAAAATATGCAAATATACAGGGTGTTTCATTAAAAAAACACCGATTATGGCATACTTGCGTGAATCACCCTGTACATTTAAATTTATGTTTCGGCATTTTTTATAATTTTCTAAAATAATGACATTAAGAATTTTATTCCAAGTGGTTTGCACACTGTATAACAACATAAAAAGCTTACAAATGCTGGCATAAAAGTGTAACAGATAATAAAATTGTAAGTTTAAAACTGATGTACGTGAATGCAAGGCTCAAACCTTGGCCCACATTAGTTTCTGATCTTCAATCGTGAAAAATAAGTAATATAAAATAAATATAAAATATTTAGAAAAATCAATGAACCAAGTTATTTTTTGGTTTTGCAAAATTATTTGGATGATCTTTATAGGAGGTCACATTCCAATAAATTATTACTATATAAATAAATGTTATGATCTATATTACAGCAGTAAAATAAATGATCATCAATTTGTGTACCTACATGATGGGAAATGTTGTGTAGGAGAGGGTTACTAAAATCACTGATCTCGGTAACTTTAGATTCACTGATCATGTATCAATGATCACAAGAAATGAGGCTTTATTAAAAAAAAATTATCAGTTCAAGGGCGTCGCCAGCAAACGGTTCAGGGAGGAGACAAGATAATGAAGGATGGACAAAATGTGAATTGTTGATACAGTAATTAAAATGAGTAAATAAAAGAGTTGTAATTGTAATTTTTATTCATTCTTTAAGAAAGTCTTAGACAAATAAATCGGTCAAAATTTGATTCAAATATCTGTTGTATATTTTCGTACGGAAGCATGTAAAAAGGCTCTGCCTGTTTGTTCCTTAAATTAATAAAAAAAGTGTTGGTGATATAGACTCCTAGAGAGCATCCAAGGGAGGGTTTATCGCCAAGAAGGACCTAGTGAAAAGACTGTTGAGCCTTATAAGGTTTACCGGTCTCTTCATGTACCTAAAAAGCACTACCGAGAGTACAAACCCTGAGGCTGAGGTGCCGAGGACTCTTAAGCCTCTGACCGGTAGTATGACGAATCAATCATTGGTAATGTAAACAGTGTTCAGTATTGAGTACCTATCGCCAACGGTTCCAAAATTCATAGCTTGGTACATATTCTTTTGGTTCATAAGGAATCCAGCCTCGTATCTAGTTGTATTATTAATTTGAGTAGGTATATCAAAATCAGGTTTTTATTTTTATCCAATAAAGTTAAACTGTTAAACAGATAGGTATTCGTTTTATTGTTGTATATCGTATCATTAACGTAAGTTTTTTCTTTTAATTACACCTAATAAATAATATCACGATGTAATCTGCACAATCTTTCCCACAAAATAAGCCGGGATGAGGTTTTATTAGACGCTAACCAATCTCCATCGATTCGACCAATACTAATTCAAAACTACCAATTAGGTGACGTAATTCGAAATTGAATACACATTATATATTATATCTTATTCGGAAAAAGAAAAGGAAATAATATAACAGCAGTTATGGAATGAGGAATTTTCGAGTGTGAGATGGTTATCATTGTATGGCATTTGGTATGAGTTCAGCCCACATCATGATTGTATTATCGAGATAATATCAAATTACCGTGTAATATAATTCTGTATGATATGTGTACTGCCGCAAACTCGATGGTACAGCACGGACAAATTAGTGAGATTTCTGGGTGTGCGGATATAAAATTGCATTTAATTTATCGAAAAATTTCGTGTTTTATTCAATCAGATCCGGGTCATACAAAGTGAAATCTTGTATTTTTGGAAATATTTTGACATAATCAAAAAAGAAACCGTCTGGGACTCACTACACACTATAGAATGGGCCCATTTAGGTCAATTAAATTTACACATTATTGGTTAAAATTCCAATAAATCCGCTCCATTTATAGTTACCGTGAAAAAATTAAATCGATTGAATCAAAACTATCCGAGAAATTAAAATGTAAAGTTAGCTCCGCCCCTTGAACGAAAGGCACCAACGTGACGTCACATCAGCCGTGGAGCTCGGCAGTATCGAGGTTCCAGGAGTAGACTAGTGTAATAATTAATTTGTAGAAGGGCTTTGTACGCAAATCTAATCATCCGAAATGGTCTCGTTAGAAAAAGGTTTTTTAAAAGGCGATTCAGGTAATTTGCCGATGGTGGATGTAATAATGGATATGCAGTATTTTAACCAAAATAAGGACTATATCAGTTCATGTTATGCGTTTCTTTTTATGTTTTTGGATATAGCCGTTTTTAGGCTCAATTTCATTTCAGATCTGCAAGAACGACTTATGATGATAACGCCATTGGTTATGTTCAAGTGAAACAAGGCCAATCTTATTGTTTTGTTAAATCAAAGATCATGAAATAATATCTAAAAATTATAATGTTTCGTCTAAAATTAATACGATTGAAAATTGTATGGAATATGTTTCACGCCACGATTGTCCTGCGTCTGAGGAAGGCTGCAAGCATGCTGTGGCATTTTTAATGTGGCTACACCGAAGAACAGAGGATCCTTCTCCCACGGAAAAAGCTTGCTAATGGAGAAGGTCTAACTTGGCTGCAGTATAAACAATAACAAATAACTAATAGGTATACTTTAATGCATTATTATGTTTCGCCAAAATATTCAAGACTTTTTTACAATTTTGTTCAAAGTGAAATGAAGTCTGATTTACTTAAAGAAGTTGAACAGGAAACCAAAAATCAAAGTGAAAACGTCATTCGGCAGGAAATGCGATATGAACGAATAACCGCTTCAAAAGCCTATGAAGTCACAAGGTGTAAAAAAATTATGGAACGTCAGTTAATAGATATTTACGTAATTAGTTATGAAAAGAGCGATATTGTTCAACAAGCGTAATATTTGCCAAAACGAGCGCTAGCGAGTTCTGCAAATTACGCGAGTTGAACAATGTCGCTCTCTTCATAAAGTGTTTACGTAAAACGTTTTATCTAATTCCGCGCTTTCATAATATTCAATAAAATCTTCAATTACAATGATAATATTAAAGTGGATTCAAATGGTGTTAGAAGTATTGTTACTATGATGTATTCACCCTGAAAATTGACCTACTTTAAATAACTGTGTCCTGAATAATGTTGTTTTCAATGTTTATAAATCTTAAAATACTATTGAATTAAAATAATGGGGTAATTGTCAGTTTAAATAATGAAATAATTGTCAGTTCTGACAGTACCCATTTAATAGATTATTCTTTAAAACTCATGTGGTATCTCTATGTTGAAACATAAACAGTTACGTAAAATTTTTACATAACTACTTTTCATAACTGATATATGAAGGTTATGAAAAATGTGACGTTACCTAACGTCAAGGAGTGACTTAAAGTGTCACATTTGATAGCGGAATTAGATAAAAATATATTTTTTGGTGTCAATATTTTCCAGACTTCTGCTATGACTCGAGGCCTTATATAAGATGGAAAGCGAGATATTAGCGGTACTTACGTCCATAAAGTTCCAAAAAGCTGGAATTTCTCTATCAAGTAAATTTCATTTCATCGATGCATCACCAGATGCCATAAGTAAGGAATTTGTTGTGAAAATTAAAAGCCTAATGAATGAAGACACATTTTTAAATTATATTGATGACAGCGATGGAAACATTAAAATTAAATTTAGGTACCTATTTATCAAATGCATTTTCAAATGTTCCTAGCGAAAAATAAAACAAAGCAATACCTATTCGCTGTAGCTCGACCGAAATAACTATAAAATATTGTGAGTTTGACCCCTTATTAGAAACAAATGTAGTAAGTCGCTTAGCTTTCTGCCAGTTTTCTAACCTTCATATCGTTAGGTAACGAAATAAAAAGTTTTCAGGAGTTTTTACGGTTGTACTAGCTTTGACAATCTGGTACTACTCAATACTCGTATTTGCTCTTTTTGTCACTCATTTTAAAATTATTATTATTAAAAAACAAACACAAACGTTAACTAACATGCAAAATTCGCCGATAATACCGAATTAAACCAACATTCACACGTTATGTGTACTCGGCTATATGAAGCAGCAAGCCGCCGCTGCCAGGCTCGTCGCCAGTAGGCTGATTTGACGTCACAGCTTGAACACGCCCCGTTTCAAATCTGGCCATATTTAACACTGAATTTGAGAATGAATGAAATCGGTTGGATAAAATTGTGATTTTTTGGCAATTGTCTTTTCGAGTAGGAAACTTTTTAAAACTAAAATAAAAAAATTATCGAAAATGACCCCATTCTACCGATCGTTCTATACATTATTATTACTACTATCAGTGCCGTTCCTGGCGGGTATGCATCGAATGCCCCGCACGCAGGCGCCCAATTTAAGGGGCGCCAAATTAAACTATTCGCTACTCTTGCAAAAACGCAAAGGTACTTTAAAAAAATTCAAACCGAAAAAATTAATTGGTTCAATCATTATTTGGTAAAATGTATTGTCAAAGGTCAATATAATTGTTAATGAATGCCATAGAGAAATAAAAAGTCTCATCAACTACTTCACTGAAAAAAGGTCAGATGAAAATTTTGATGTTTTTGTGCCGAAGCTGGAAAAAATGATGTAGAGCAAACATGTCTTTCAATTAGGGAACGAAAGAGAAAGCGTCAATTTCCATATGAAAGTACAGACGATCCAGTTCTAGATCCAAAGCGAAAATTTAAGATCAGTTTGTATTTTCAAATTTTGGATACAACAGTTCAATCCCTACAAAGTCGTTTCGAGAGATTGAAGCAATGCAATGATTTATTTGGATTTTTGAGTGATTTTCAAAACCTAAATTCTGATGAGATTAAACGATCGTGCTTAGATTTGGCTTTGCAAATTCACCATGAAGGAAATGTTTGCAAGGATATTGATGGTCTTGATTTGTACAATGAAATTTCATCATATGAAATCCTTAACCCTGTCAAAGACTCTCGCAGTACCTCAGACTCACCCATAGATATTCTGAATTATATAACCAAGAAAAATTTGCAGTCTTTGTTTCCAAACCTAAGGATATTTTTGACGCTGCCGATTTCTGTTGCGTCTGGCGAAAGGAGTTTTTCAAAGCTAAAACTTGTAAAATCTCATTTGAGAACTTCGATGTGTCAGGAAGGGCTTTCAGATTTAGCTGTTTTTTCAATCGAAAATAAAATATGTGAAGCCATCGATCACAATGAAATGATCAATGAGATTGCATCTGCAAAAGCAAGACGTGTTAATTATGTTCTCAAACTACCTTGTTATTTGATAATTAGGTACTTAGGTATTAGACAGATCTTGCACATTTTCAAGTTAACGGATTTGTTTGCGTTGAGCACCGTTTGAGAGTTCTAGCTCAATTCACTCAGTTGAGTGAATTGAGTTATATTAGATTTTTTGTTAATTTCCGAATGGACGTGGTTTTATTTATGATCTATATTGTACGTTAATAGTCTATTTTATTTGATGTCGAAAATAATTTTTTTTTTTCGTTGTTTTATTTTATTACGCCCATTTTCATAATCAAACACTTACACTAAAATGACTTTAGTCTATAAGGAAACTATTCAGTTTAAACCTCAAACTGAAAATTGGCCTTATCATCAAAATTTAAGAATAGTATATAGGGGCGCACAAAATTATTCTTGCACGCAGGCGTTCGCCATCCCAGGAACGGCACTGACTACTATTATTCCAGTCGACAGCAGTCGAAAGTCTCACTCTGTATACTATCTGTGTGTGAGTTATATAAATAACCTTGTTGGTGTGCGTCATGTCAGAGAAATTTGTTTCGACGCCCATGTCCAACAATAATTTAACAAATTGCAACTCTGTAGTATTTTAATCATTAAATTTTGTTGTTTTCTTGCTCTTTTAATATCTCTTTTGTTTTTCAGGTATATTATATTATGGTTTTCGATATTTTTTAAAATGAACATTAGATATTTATACACCATATAAGATGTATAGCCTTAATTTTATTATCCGAACATTTCGGTTGTGAAATAATTACACTATTATAAGCATTATCTTCTCGAAGAAATGTATACGATACGATGCTACGCTATTGTTATATCGAATTGACGACAACTTGCTGTTGGTTTTAATCTTAAATCAATGAGGTTGGTGCTGAAGCGAAACATCTTGGAATAGAGTATACCGATATAAAAGTGTAATGCTCTATCACAACAGAAATATTTTATTGTACTAATAGGTAATATCCCAAACTTCAATCAACGGTAATATCTTCTGTTTATTTGTAAATATTTGTTGCTAATTTTCTAATTCGGTTCCGCTTTTCCCTACATAAACTCCATTCGTTCAAACAATTAAAGACAAACGAAAACCGAAATTAGTGTATGACGTTCCTTCCTGTTATGTTTTGGCTATTGATATTTTCAAAGAAAAAGGTTGTCGTCCTCAAACTGGTAAAATTTAAACAGTACCTAAATGGTAATTAAGCAGGTATCTTCACAGGGCATTATTGCATGCACGGATCGGAGGATACTAAATAACATGTTTAAATATCTACTAAAATTGGTAAAATTCACATGGGAAAATATTGACTCCCATTTATTTTAATAATTCTATGTACTTGAAAAATTAGCAGTGGCGCAACATATTATGTAGGTATTGCAAACATTATATCTTTGACGTCAAAAATCCTTATTTTTAGTTCATCTTTTTTGCATTGTGATCTTTTAATTTATCCATCTCTAGCTAACACTTTTCTTCATTCAGTATATGTGTGATAAGATAAAACTTCATAATATAGATTATAAACTCCAGTAATACTGAAATGAGATGGATCTCAATGGGTGAATGTTTTCCATTAATTTATTCATAAAATGCTAATAAGTACCAGTAAATAAATTAAACAGTATGTAAAAGCTCTTATCCATAGAGAAATCCTTTGTTAATTTGTCTATGCTCTTATCCATGATATCTAGTATTCTCTAAACTACACACACATAGTGGTAATCCAGTCCAGCGTATGTAGGGTGGCCTGTGAATAGGCGTAATTAAAATGCGACTGGATATTGGCATGTTTTATATACCTATGTAGGTATATTATTTGAATTCCTTTATAAAATTAAATATAAAATTAAACAATAATTTTCTACAAATGTTAGTGGAAATATTTGCCTAGCCTCCTTTGAAAAGCCGCCACTGATAACGTGCATGAGAATTTCTGTTGTCAGGATTTAGGTACAACCCAAGATATTTTTTTATTTTTATAAAATATTTATCATTAAAATACAAACCCTGTATCTACAGTGAACATTATTGAACAATACTTATGAAAAAGTTGGAACAGCATTTTTTACATATCATCTAGGTATACCTCTACCTAGCTATTTTTTACAAATTGTTGAATATTCAAATTCATTATTACAAAGTTATAGAAGTATAATAATATTATGTAGGTATAAGGTTGATGAAAAAATCATGGAAAATAAAATAAATAAAACGGAGTCCATGATAATATCTAAAAGTACCATAAATGACGCATAGGTACTACCTATATCTATTGAATGTTATTAATTATTTATTCATTTAGTATATCATTTTGCTTGAGATATTAATTGTTGCATATGTATTGTTACATAAGTTTGATTTGCCACTGGATGAATCACATTGAATAAAAACAATATATTATAGGTATTCCCCAGATATTTCATCAGCCAGATGCGGAGTAGTTGGAGTAGATTTTAAATTACGCGCTTCCAAATCTCAATGCTCATAGGCGGCTTCTGACTCATGAGCAAATGACATCCAATGAAAAAGATCCACATAACAAAAATATTTTCCTGTCAAATAACAAATTCAAAGGTCGATATTTGTGTAATCATTATTGAGTGGACAGTGGGGAAAGGAAATAGAATTTTATGAAGTAGATAGTTGCATCAGACACAAAAAAGACTCGTTTCAATAATACGGTGATTTAAAAAATATTGTCAGATCGAAAACATTGTAGTTATAGTGAACTGATAAGTGCTTAACATTGGAATATTATTATCAAATTAGAACTTCAAGTATTATTTTACATTGGTATGGCTACTGCTGTGTCGTCAATACTTAAATATTTAGAAAACACCAATCAAAATTTTTCAATGGACTCCAATAACGACATTCCTAAAGCAAAGAAAAGAAAACTGGACCACTTGACATGGGAAGAAAAACTTCAAAGGAAGTAAGTGTAAACGTTAATCATTTTCTTTTTCCAATATTACCATGACTACTGTCCGAAATTTGTACCCTAGACCTAAGTATACAATCAAATCCTATATAGGAATATTAATTGTTGTGGATCAAAATTAATTATCTATGTTGTTACAGAAAATTGAAAAATCGAGTGGCGGCACAAACGTCCCGAGACCGCAAAAAGGCCAAAATGGAACATATGGAACAAGCACTCCAACAACTATTCTCTAGGAATGAGTCACTTATAGCTGAATGTGACAACCTCAAGGTCGCCAATCAGAAACTCCAGGAAGAAAACACAGATTTGTACAATCGTCTTCAAAGTCCTTGCTTGACTTGTATACAAGCCCAAAGCCGTTCTGTTGGATGCGAGACTCCCAATGGATCCACAGAGTCCCTCCTTCTGCAGAAAGGAAGAGCCACGCATCCAGCAGCGTCTTTGAGCAAACAACAAGCAATGATATTGACGAAGATCGTACTGAGCTGCCTTCTTTACCAGATCTCCTCGATGAACTTGAAGCAGATGTTGACCTTAACTCATTGGAACAACTCACTCAAAGCCTTTTGCAAGATATCGCCAGAGACTTGGAGGCTACTGCTCAGAAAACCGATAGTGAAGTGAGTAATTTTTTCATTTGCCTTAATTAGAGATGTTCTATTTTCTAGTGATAGCTCGAGAGTTAAAACTGAAAGTTGTAGTTCATAAAATGAATTTTAAAAGTGTATTTTTCACAGAAAACTATACTCATAACTTCAGGTTACTCGATTAGCTGTTTAACATAGAGGTAATTTAACACCTTCTGAACCTTCCTGGTCTTAGCTTGAAAATAGTCAAAATATTACAATAACACTGCAGTTTAAAGTCTTATATTGACCATTTTTTTTGAATATCTGTATAATTGTAACGAATTTTTTTAAATAACTTTATTTGACCTATTGTTGGTATTTTCGTCAAAGAATGATAACTTTGTACAAGTTTGTTATGAATTTATATAGATTTCTTTAAAAGTACATTTTTTTAAACATATATCTGTAATATCACTAGATTTTTGTGTAAATAGCTTTTGAAGAATCACCTATTTTTAGCCACTATTGATGTTGAAGGTATAAAAAGTGACAATGGTATAAGTAATTTATGAGCTACTATTCTCAAAAAAATGTAAATGTTTGCCCTGTTATATACTATTAATTTAGTAAATCAACTACTGGAGTCACTTAAATTTCATGGATCATCCGCAAGCAAGGGTAATTAGTTGAGAATTGTTCTAGTGTGAGTTATGTACCAATTCTAAAATATTTTGAAAACTATAAAATGGAAGATTTAATCATTTTGGCTGTTAATTCTTATGAGTACAACCATTTACATTTTTAACAGTTGACATTCGGAACACTTGACATTGCTAAGAGCTCCACAAAAATATATTTTTTTTAATAATAATAATTGTATTTTCATTTGTTTTTAGATACTTTGATGCGTTGATTTTGCAAACCTTGTACCTTATAAGGTGATGCATATGATTTACACAATCTTTTTGTTTTCTCTCTAAAAGTAAATCAATATAAAGCAGCAAATGTGTCATACTGCGTAATATGTAGACTCTAAGCACTGCACCACTCTTACTAAAATAATATGTTGATAAATGAAAAATTGATTCTATTCAACTTTATCACACACTTCAATTATACAGTTTTATGCTATGTTCTCTCTCCCATCACATCATTTAGGGATCCTTTTGGGATTGTTACCCAGAAAATGTATCATTTTTGATATTTCCATAAGTTAAAACGATTTTTGCCAATAATT
>CAJUYH010012177.1:0-10293 GCA_910591685.1 Galerucella tenella | reverse complement strand
TAATTTAAACAATATTATGAAGAAACTCACTGAGATGTTGTTATTATAAGCGAGAAAACATGTAGTTCATCACTTTCCCGTTCAGTGTGATACGTTTAAACGGTTGTTTGTATAAAATATTTAGTCCAAAAGGGATGGTTCAAGTGGCGGAAAAAATCTTTTATGGGATTTTTCTCTGTAAATTGTGTATAACCCGCAAATTTTTCGACGGATAATCCTCAAAATAGGTGAGTACTATCGATTTTTCGCAAAATCACCAAGAAATTCGTGTGTCCCTATAGTTCACCGGACCCGATACCCAGATCGCCCTATCTCGAGAACTTATTTGAGGGAGCTTCTTCACAAGTTTGAAGCAACAGGTAGTGTTCAAGATGCCAAACGGACTGGTCGACCAACATTTAGGGATGTTGATATAGTTGCTGAAATGGTAGTAAACCCTGCTTCCTCTTCAACTAAAGTTGTGTCTATCTGTGAAGTAAGTAAAAGTACAGTAAAGTACAGCTAAAATTGAATTTCATCCATACAAGTTAAAAATGGTGCACCACCTTTCGCATGACGACCCCGACAGAAGACTCGAATTCTGTGAATGTATGACAAATAGAATTAGTCAAAACCCACATTACACAAAAACAATTTGTTTTAGTGACGAAAGTTCTTTTTGCCTTAATGGAAATGTGAATAAACAAAATGTAAGGTATCGAAGTGACACAAATCCTCACACCTTTCGTGAACAACATACCCAATTTCCAGAAAAAGTCAATGTTTGGGCAGGTATTTTGGGAAACCACATAGTTGGTCCTGTGTTGCTAAATTCAAAATTTAAGCGGTGAAGTGTATCTGGAGATGTTACAAAATGCAATTGAGCCGTTAATTCTTGAAATTCTGGAAAATAATCCAGAAGAATTCGGCCATCTGTAAATAACATTTCAACCAAATGGTGCTACTGCACATTATTATGGTGCAGTAAGACGTTACCTAGATGAATAATATCGAGGTAGATGGATCGGCCAGCGAGATCCTATGGAATGGCCACCTCGGTCACCAAATCTGACACCATTAGATTTTTTTCTATGGGGGTACTTGAAATCCAAGGTTTATAGTACGGCACCCGATAGCATTGGCGTTTTGAAAGAAAGAATTATTGGAGAATGCAATGCAATTTCAGCTGACACATTCGAACGAGTACGACAAGAGTTTACTAATAGGATGTATTACTGTCAGGAAGTAGACGGAGCACATTTCGAACTCTTGCTATAAGAATCCATTGTTGATATTCGATTAATTAAATTTAAAAAAATAATTTCAATAATTTTGGTATTTATTTAATTTATCCGTCAAAATTAGTTTAAACACAAACAAAATTAATATGGCTATGTAGCCAATGTCAATGCCTTTCAAACGAGATACCACTTGCCATAAGGTCCTATTTAAAAGTATTGGCCAGAGTGGCACTGTGACGTCATCTATTACTATTACGTCACCTGTTACCATTCGTAGAGAAGTTTATAACACTTTATTTTCACCCTCCAAATTTTATTAATGTGAGTGTAGACGTTCAAAAGATACGAGGGGGGAGGGGACTTTTGAACAGCACTGTATACATCAGATAATGTTGCCAGCTTTAGAAGTAAAAACGCAATTGATGTGGCAGAATAATAATTATTCTAGCGCTTCATAAAGTTTTGAGAAATATTTTTCAAAGAAGCTGACCGTTCAACTAAGAAGCAACAACTACTTCCCAGGGAATAGACCCCGACGGATATTGAATTACACTTCAAAGTCAAACGGGGTTGGCATATCTACAAGATATTTATGATTGGTGTCCAATTTCCATCCCAATTCAGGTTCAGATATTGACTGTTTTTGTATGTAATTCAGGATATTTTATCGTATGAAAGATGTTGAATTAATATTTTCCCACTTGCAAAGGTTTTTTTTCATTCTCCTACCGTAATTCCCTATAATACAATATTTGCAGCTGAATGATTAAACACAACAATGTGAACTCTACGATGAAACACTTACTCACATACTCTGCTCCTGTGAGTGCTTACAAGGACTCAAAGTATATACAAAGATTCAGTTCAAATGCCTGGCCTGTTGAGCCCAACCAAAGCGTATGAATGAATGTTATTTCTTATTGGTTGGAGACTTGACTTGGAAGACTGAAAAACAAATAGGTATTGAAGTGCAAAATCATTCAATTGCAAATATTGTAAAATATTACGCGAAAGCTCAAAAATTCGAAAAACGCGCGACTTGAGTGCTAGCTCATACCTGTAGCCAAGGTAGGCGCTAGTGGTAACTTTCTGCGCAGAATGCTACACGCTTAACATGTCTCACATGTCACTCTATGAAAAGGATATCGCAATAATATTTGTCAATTGATTGATTGATTCGGCACCGCCGGTCAGAGGCTTAGTGTCCTTTGCATCTCAGTCCTTAGGCTTTTTTTGCTCTTATTTGTGCCGTTTATATGAAGAGATCAGTAGCTCATATCAGGCTCAACAGTCTTTTCAATAGGTCTTTCTTGGAGAAATCCTCCCTTGGATGCTCTAGTTCTAGTAGTCTATATCCCCAATGAGATAATGCTTCACAGTCAAAAATAATGTGGGAGGCTGTTTCCTCCTCTTCCATGTACAACCGACAAATACGTTCCTCCACACACACAACCTAGATGCTGTATTCCTGTTTTGCACTTGTCTTCTCCAGTACGACTGATGTTTAGTTTGAGTCTGTAACTATAGAATATCTATCGTTATTTTTTGTATCTACTTTTATCATTAATATATTTTCAAACCCTTTTTCTAAGGTTCAGGACCAATAAAAGCAGTTCCAGACCCTTGCTTTGCTAGGATCTAGGATGTCTGCTTTTTCATTTCCTGTAATAAAGTTTTGCCAAACAAAATCTAAATATCTGGACAGCAAGAAGAGCTTCAGGTTATCGGGGGTGTCATATGTTTCAACCACGCAACACAAGATGCTCCTTTTCACTAGGAGAACATACCTCTGTATTTCAGGCAGATATTTACGCTATCTTAGAATGTGTCAGAATTAACAAATATAGGACTAACACTCATAGGATAAACATACTAACTGACAGCCAGGCAGCCCTTGCAGCTTTAAACAGCCGCAAGGCAACATTCAGACTGGTGGAAGAATGCCAGAAAGAACTGAATGAACTAGCAGACCACATTAAAGTAAGATTAGTGTGGGTGCCGGGACATAACGATATTTCTGAAAATGAACAAGCTGATGAACTCGCGAGAAGAGGTTCAGCAACAGATGTTGGACCAGAACCAGCTCTTGGGGCCACAAAGAAGGTAGTCCGAGGGCAAATACAAAAATGGGTACAAAGTCAACATAAACTTCAGTGGAGGAACACTCTAAAGCAGGTACACAGTAAGACCTTCATAGGTGACACATGGGTAAAACGGGCCGAAGAACTACTGAATATCAGTAAGAATAAGCTAAGAATTATTACAGGTTATTTAACGGGTCATACCCCGGTAAAAGATCACCTGAATAAAATAGGGTTATATAACGGGGACCTTAGCTGCAGACAAGGTGGCATGGACCGTAACCTATATCTTATCTGACTGTGAGGCACTGGACTCGGGGAGACAAACAATCTTCCAATCTTCCAATGGACCTATATCGTCTACTCGAAGGTACGGGGATAACTGGATGGGTGGAATAAATGTGGGAGTAGGGTACAATAAGCCAACAGGCTGCAGTGCTCCCGGCATCAGAACGGCTCCCAAACACACACAAAAAAACCACGCATGTAGGACCTTACAGTAAATACAAAGTAAAGCTATATAAATTACCGAACTTAAAATGAAGTCAGTGAACTAAATCTACCAGACTGTATGAAATAAATTATTGTTTCCTTTTTATTAGGTAACTTTATGTATCTTGATGAAATCACATCGAGTTTCTACCACAAACAATATTTCATAATGGTTTCTTACAAAGACGAAGAGGAATTTTCTTCGACGTGATTTATAAATTATGCAGCCCCATCTCAATAAAGATCGTCTGAAGAGCCTTTTTAAAGTCAATGCGCCGTTTTATATAAGGCTGATTAACCCGAAAAGTGACAATTTGATATTCACCCTACGAAATGTGTTGATAAATTAATGTATGTAATATTTTATGAAAAGATGGAAAATTACATTTGATATTAGGCAAATACTTATACGGAATATGAAATTGGCATTAAAGTGGTTATAGAGATAGAAGAAATGTTTGATAATCTTGATAGATAGTTTGGGCGCCAACTTATCTATTAAGAGTCACCTAAATAAGTAAAAAGAGATCGTTTTATCATCGACAAGTTACAAGCCAAGCATACGTAATTGATATTGGTGGTCAGTTTGAATAAAAAATATATTTTTGATTTTTTTTTCTTGGCAATTTGCATCAACCCAATGGGTTATCGGCGATGGCTAGTTTATTGTTCAGAAATATTATAAAAGAATAAATATAAAAATAATTATAAGTTATTCACACATCACAAGGAACTTACAGAAGATAGTTAAAACTTTGTTTTTTGTATACATAGATAGATAGATATCTTTATTCCACAAAATCACAATATAAAGTACAAAGCATGTAAAAATTTAATAAAATAAAATAAAATTAATACCTGAATATAAAGGGCATTTCGAGTGCGACTATATTTATAGTTTGGAGGTATTACGTCTTGTTTTCGAGTGGGATATTTATGTCAGTCATTTGGGGTAAGAAGTTCATTTTGATGCTTGTGAATTAATAAAGAAGTTTTGTAAATATAAGTGTTTGTCATGGTCATTATTCTATTTTCTTCAAAGAATGGTCTACAAGAAGTTCTAGATTTTAAGTTGAAAAGCGCTCTAATTGCTCTTTTTGAGCCATGAATAGAGAGAGAGCCATGTTAATAGGAGTTCAGTTTAAGGTTAGTGTGGCCAAGGAAAAGTGGTTTTTATGACAAGCATGTCTATCATTCAAACCATAAGATTTTTGCAGGTTTTTTATCATTTCAAACATCTACATTGCCATATTGAAACAATGTATACACCCCTGGAGAGTAAATCCTTAAATTTAAAATAACGTTTCAGATGAATTATTAACGCATTGGAGGTCAATAATTCTAGGAGCTTTTGACAAGTCACCATTTCATTTCTGCTATCTGTCACTAGCTACGTCAGATGTCAGTGGAAAAAGTAATTAGAAATAACTAGAACTGCTACAAAAATTTAATGGAAGATGGACATATACGATTAAACGAATATCAAGGAAAACAGATATAACTGACATTTGACAGAAAAACAGAAATGAAATGCTTACTTGCCAAAAGTTCCTAGAATTATTGGCCTCCGATGCGTTGGGGTGTATACATTGTTTCAATAAAGATATGTAGATGTTCGTAATGATAAAAAACCTGGAAAAATCATATGATTTGAATGGTAGACAATAACTGTCATTCTTGGCATAAAATTTACTTTTTGTTGGCCACACTGACCTTAAACTGAGCTCCTCTATTGCCTTAGCACACAAGTTACCAATATCACATTGATCTCTTAAGATCGATCTCAAATTGGATTCGATTGACTACTGCGATCTCTCGTGTTGGAATAAAGGACACTCTACAAGGAAATGTTTTTTGATGGACACTAATAAAGCCCATCAACATACTTTTACTGTTGGTGGATTAAGCTATGTGATCTGATTTCTGAATGGAGCATCTGAATTTAGTACTGAGTAAAACACAAGACAATATTAAGAATCCATCAATAAACAGGATAGATACTAGTCCATTCAGACAATACCTTACAGAGCAAGCTCCAAGACACACGGTTTCCGAGATATATTATAGTTTGTCTTAAAAAATATCGTCTCCAATTTTGCCGGCAATTATCGTAATACGACCACTTACCACCTTCTTGAAAAAATTTTACCTGGTTATAGTTTATTCAACTTAATATTATTTAATAATCTCTCATTTAGGAGGGAAAATAAAAAAGTTTAGAGAAATGATCTCCACATTATTAAATAAAAAACAAAGGATGTATGATGAAAATACAAAAAGATAGATATTTATGAATTTGATTCTTTTTAAAATAATTTTAAATAGTCCGTCACTGGCGATCTCTTCTATTATCCAACAACAGCTATTGGCCATATGATTTATTGCAATTGGCCCATTAATTTCAGGATTGCCGGCAATCGAAGACGATATTCTTTGAGACAAACTCTCGTTGCACTATTGAATCACCTGGTATATTCTGACCAAACACAATATTCATACAACTAGCACATACAGGGATAAACCTATCTGTTGGTTGTACAATGAATACTAATTACTTCTTTTGCTTTAGAACTTTTAACTGGTTCAATGGGTGGTATGAATGAAAACGTGCTAATACTACAAATTTAAGGATCTACTTCAAAGTATCTGCTCCATCATGAAGCATCTGCTCAGTTCTGGTAGAATCTACTCAACGTTGAAGTATTTACTACAGTGCTTTTAGTATCTACTTTTAGCCCGTAGTATTTGCTTCGACAAGTGCAGCATCTCCCACTCCTTCTGATCGGGGAGCAGGTCATGACAAGTTCATTAGATTTTCTGTTCCATCGTTGTTATACAAAATTGTCGAGACTACCCTCGAAACTACCCGAAATATTATTTGTTATTTTTCTTGGTTGTCAATTAAATTATTGAAAGTAGGTAATAAAGTGTGCTCGTGATTGTGTGAAATGTCTTCAGATGAAGAAATGCCCCAGCAAGAAGAGTCCCAAAATAAAGATATACAATTAGCATTTGTTATAATGCTAGAAGATTTCAAGATACTGTTGGATAAAAAGATGACACCTGCTATCAAGTCTGCAAAAGATACAGCCCTTAAAGAGTTAACCAATATTTATGCACTGTATATTTTTCTTCTGCGTATTCCATCCATTTTCAAACAAAACTAACCGTAGAATTCTCAAGAAGCTGCTATCATACCAACTTCGCTAACGTTTAGCAAATACTACAATTTCTTCTTGAAATCGAAGTATCTGCTGTAAGAAGTCGCTACTTCAAATTGCAGTAAATACTTCAGTCATTTTCACGAGAGTGCTACTTAGTATAGTAACTTCTGGAGAAATTAAAAGTATCTACTTTGAAATGTAGTTTCTTCTTAGTTTTGAAGTACCTACTTAATAGAAAATGCTAATACTTCTAGTATTAGCATGTACTTACTTCGTTTTTATTCATACCTCTTATCTGGTTATAGTTTACAAAAACAATAATTCAGATTCTGACCGTAGATACTCCAAGCCATCCATTCTTTTGTATTTGATGGTTTACCAGTAAGGTTGTAAAATATTAAGGAAATTGTTATTGAATAGATGAGGCTTTTACTTGATGTAGATCCATAGTAAGTTATGAAATCAAACAATTTTATTTTGTAAAATCTACATTGTAATTTAAACATAAAGTGACGCGTTTCGCTAACACAGTAGCTTTATCAAACATTGTTAATTCATTTCTTCAAACCTACTCACATCAAGACAACTGAAAACGTTTTTTTCCTTTTCCGACGTTTTTCCGGACATAGAGATATTTTATATCCATTAAGATCCATTCGATATTTATGTTGTATTTGTTATCTGTGAGTTTCGGTGTGCCAGGTGGGAATAATGTATGAAGGTTCTGTATCGATACGCGTATATAATCGTTTATTTAGATTGATATGCCTTACAGGATTGACACGTAGGTATTACGGCCGAAAAATTGGCATCAGGTGGTAGTTATAATTTGTATACCCACCACTAATTTTCGAATGTACGTCATCGCCCTCATTAATTTTAACGTTCAATAAATCATACACGTAAACTATGAAGCTAGTTTGATGCTACATTTTGTAATGATTATGAATTCATTTGTAATTAATTCGGCAATAACAAATAATTAGTTTTTGTTGTTTGTTATTGTTTTGAGGCTTACTCTTGATAAAGTGTGTGGTAAAGTGATATAATTCTAGTTAGTTGAGTTTAGAAATTGATTATAAGAGATGGAACATAAGAGGATTTATCTACGTCTCTTATTATGCCCGTATTTATAGTCGAGACTTGAGACCGAGCTCGAGCTTGAGAACGCCTTGAGACGAGAAATTATTTTATAGTCGAATCTCGAGACCCACAGCTTGGGAAACGCTGCAACTGCGCATGTGCGAATGGAGTCTTGCTCAAGGCAGCCAGCGACCTGTCTTGAGCTCGACTTAAGACGTGGTTTGTGACATTTGTTTTGTTATTTGAGGTTAGATTGTGTATTGGGTTGGTAATAGAATAACAATCATTTTAATAGTGATTAGTGAAAATGGATCATAGAGAACACGAGGATTTTTTGTAATTTCTTGATTATGTGGAGGAAAATAAGCCAAAAAGATACATAAGGGATGCAGAAAATCCTATGGAATTTTATAAAGCGAGAGAATTTCAGATACGTTATAGATTCACAATAAATATCGTTAATGATATAATTTTACCTCTGGTTGTCGAAAATTTAACGAAAGTAAATAAACGAGGGTTACCAATTCCGCCAATATTGCAATTATTAACATGTTTGCGATATTATATCATAAAATACACATACAATCTTGAAGTAATTCTTCTTTTTTGTAATTTTTAATGTTGGCCAACATAGAAAATCTAATTGCTACGCTTGAGATGCGTATTGAGTTTTTCCTTCGCCGAGAATTCCCAATAATGGACTATAATATACGTCCAATCTCGAGTCCTGAGTACGGCTTGGCCAATCAAGACGTGAGTCCATCTCAAGTCGGAGGTTGAGTTTCGACTATAAATACAGGCATAACAGCCGGTTTTTCAATGCAGGGTCACGTCTGAGTTAAGAGTTAACCTCGAGGTTAACTTATGCTTAGGCATATGTTTAATCGTTTATGAAAGACAGAGAGATTCATAACCTAGGGGTAAATAGAATGGTAATCCAACCCGCTCTTTAGAGTGAGAGGTAACCTTGGGATAACCGTCACAGAACAACCGATTTATGTCAACGGGTCCGGTAAGGTTCGCGACCCTCGGTATTTTGCAATGATTTTTTTCCAATAGAAAGCCCTATTACCATAGAACGTTTTAATAAAAAAAATTCTTGGATTATTCACTTTTGAAAGAAAAAATCAATTGAAAGTACCAAAAATCCGCCATTTTTTTCTAAATATTTGATAATTATGTCTAGATATCGGATGGTCACAAATTTTAGAAAGAGCGGTGAATGGGCAATGTTGCCAGTTTTTATTTCTGTAACTCGTTACGGCGCGCGAATTGCAAAACGTCGACCCGGCGCGCATTCATATCCGTAATACAAAGTATTAGACACTTTTACGAGAAGGGGAAGGGAATACATACGTATGTCCCTTCCCCTTTCTTCATATCTCCACCTAAAATTGACTGACTTGATGGGTTTTCTACTAGAGCAAAATTTTTATCATAACTCAACACATATCACTTCCCAACCAACTGACACAGATCAAAGTGTAACTGGAATATCATTAATACGAATAGGCCAGACGATAGGGGTAACAACTGCAAGTAATTAGCAACACGGCTGATTTTTTTTTCATAAGTACCTCAAAGTATGTAGATAAATATAAAAAAAAGTTTACCAGCCTATCGATTTCCCAAATTATAAAAAATTCGAAATTCTTTAATAATACGCTCTGGGAGAAAGGTGTAGGAAAATAAAAAATACCACCGTGAAGGAGGAGTGTTTCGTAACAAAAAAGGTTTCCTGCGTTTCTTCCGTCCGAGCAATGATTTGTCCGGAAAAAATTCGGTAAACTGAGTATGTGTTCCGCATCCGTGCGACTGACTCTATTTTCTGAAGCGCGGCGGAGTACATTATAAACTATTGTACAGTTATAATGTAGACATAAATAATTGTAATAGGGCGTTTTGAAGAGGGAAGTGTCAGCTTTAAGATGGCACTTTTTTTCGTCATAGCACACAATAATTATTAGCAAATTACTTATATTAAAATATAAATATTATAATTAAAATCAAAAACCAAGTATCTCAATAAAATATATATTATATAATAAGGTGGCATCGAAACAATTTTTCGAAGGATGGAAACTGTTATTTAGGAGGTCTGTTAAATAAATAAAATTTACGGAAAATAAATTTTCCCTAATTACGAAATACGACAATTTTAATTATCTTGTAAATTTCAGGAATCTTGAATTTACAAGAAAATATAACAGTGTGTAAAAGCCAAATGGAATAAATTCATTATTTCGGTTACTG
>CAJUYH010012176.1:0-10294 GCA_910591685.1 Galerucella tenella | reverse complement strand
CCCTTTTGGAATCAGATCCAACATTTGAACAAACCATTCCTCGAAGAACTCATTCATTCAATACAAAATGTACCTTACGGTATACCCTCTTAAAATATATTTTGGTACGTCTATGAAATCTACTTAAATGAATGATTTATTACTCCTTGTCCTTTCTATATAGACTATAAGAGCGCGACAAATTTTTCACGTTCTCGACAATTATTGGAATAGGTTTCATCGATTTATTTGCAAGTGGCTCTGCTAACTTTATAGGGGTTCGTTATTGATACAAAGTTTGTGTTTATTATTCTTATATCATATTTATCGTGAGGAGTGAAAAACAAGAGATAGTGTATATTCCCTTATTTCGTCTGCCTTTCTCAACCTAATCTTTTCTCTAACATAAATCTCGTATGTTATCAAATGACGTTCCCAACTCTAGGAAGCTGTAGTTTTATTTCTTATTCACTTCTCCAATAAGAATTGTATTTTAGTCGACACGTGCTTCAGTCAGAATGTAGAAATAACCTTGAGTATAATATTAATTTAGGTGTTTGAGAATTATCAAAAATATTTCAGTTTTAACTCTTCAAGTTATTTTACTTAATCGAAAAGCCCGCCAATGGTCAAATCGTCTGGAAAAATATCACTTGACTATTTTTAAAATAGTGCCCCATATGCGGGTACATGTGTCTGATGATAATGAAAAAAAAAAAAGTCAAATGTATTCTTTTTTTGTCTTGGAATAGTTCAATGTGCGTTGGTCGATGAACTGAATTTTTTAAAAAATCGGTGTGGTGTTCCAAAAGTAATTAGTACGCAGTTTGACGGTTGTGAATATATTTCAAGCTGAACTTTTTTTCTATCAACGACATGATATGGAAAAAAATAAGTTTCCGTTGGTTGTCATTCCTGGAAACTCGCGTAATTATTATATATTTTACATCTTAATGTTCTTAATTGATTACAGGATTCAGATTCAAACAGCACAAGACCATATGGACATATTTATTTATAATAATAGAATAGCAAAAGCTATTGAGTATCAAAGGCGTTGATATAGACTGTAGATAAAAAATTCGTATTAATGCTTATTTCAATCACCATCCTCAAGCAATTCACTTATTTAATTATCCTCCTTGTAGTTCTTTAAAATACTAATAATCAAATTGTTACAGACGTGAAAATTACACCCTTCTTTTTAAATCTTCCATACCTGACACTGCTTCTTGAAGATAGATGATATAATAATTGAGAAAAGCAGCTGCCGTCTGTCTTCTTTTAATGCTAATTTCTTTTTCGGCAGCTGCTATATCGAGGCAGCAGGCTGACGACTTGGGTCAGATATGGATTGAACGCGGAACAAGGGGACTATACAAAGATTTAAAAAAATTCCACAAACACCCTACATTATATTTTTTCATTTTTCTTAAATTTTTAATTTACTACAAAATAAATAAATTTAAACCAGCATACAGCCCTTTAGGATAATAATTGGTTCGGCATGATCTGTCTTAGAGTCTCCGGCACCTCAACATTCAGGCATTTTTTTGCTCTTGGTTGTGCCATTTATGTGAAGAGATCAATAGCCCTTATCAGCCTCAACAGTCTTTTCACCAGGTCCTTCTTGGAGAAATCTTCCCTTGGATGCTCCAGTCCTAGGAGTCAATATATTCAATGGGAGGCTGTTGATAGCTTTTTTGGTGGTCTGACATTTTAATTATCATTAAATTCAATTCAGAAACAGTTTACTGACTGCGCCATGTGTTATTTGTAGTTCCTATTATTTTATATTACATTGACATTTCTACAAAGTCTGTCTGACAACCAGCTTTAACTGATCGGGGGTGCTAGCCCAATTTGGCCGTCCTGTCAAAGTCAGGTGTTCTATCGTTGATAATTTTTTACTGAATATAGTAACCAATCAAATTACTTAATTTCAAGTCATGTGTCAAATTTCATCCAATCACCGCTGTATTACAGCGATAATACCCTACATGTGGTGTTTTCAGTTTGTTGTTTATTTTTTATTAAAAATTAATTAAACATCAAACTGACAACTGGATTAAAAATGTCGCGAAGATTTGGTATTGCATCTAACAATTCAATTAATTTACCAATTGTACTTTTCACAACTGTAGTTTTAAATAAAAATGAATTATATTTGATTAAAACTAATATGAAGTTTGTATTGAAAATTATTAAACATCAGATTGACAATCAATTTAAACCGGGGCAATACGAGATTCGTAAAATACGTTAAAAAAGGTCATCTTGTCCGTTTTGGAAAAACATTTCGATTTCAGCTGCTCGTTGCCTGGACTATTTCTAATACTTTTTCAAGTTCCAATATTCAAATAACTTTTTGCTGTATCTGGTATTTTAATTATTGTGACTATTTCACTAGAGTAAATTGATAACTGACAAAATTTGAAGGTTTGGAACTGGCAATTTTTTGTCTTGTCGCGGATACTTCTGAACAAGTTATAGCAAAAATTCTTGAAGATTATGGTTTTAACATGAAATATGGTTCAGGAAAAATATTTTCTAGAATTTAACATCAAAATTGATCCATTTAAAGATATTACCTATAAATTTGCTAGGTTGGCCAGGGATACATAACGTAAAAAGCTTCAGGCTGAACCTGAAACCAGAAAAAGAAGTTCTAACGCGTTTACCAAAAAAGAATTAATGGAAATGGTAGAAAGGTATTCTGAATATAATCCTGATGGGTTACAAAAAGTTTTTTCATTTATGTTCGTTCGAATTAGCATGGCGTGGAAATGAAGCTGCTAATTGTGATATTAATTACTTTAAAAAAGAATATGATAATAAAGGTAATTTTACTGGCAGGGTAGAATATAATCCAATCTTTTCCAAGACGACACAAGGAGGATCAAAAGCTTTATCTGGCAGTAAGTGGCTAGTAAGAAATAATGCTAACAACAATTTGTGTCCCGTTCGTTTATTTTTAAAAATTATTGAAAAAAGAGAATCCAATCCTTATCTAATAACAACAAGATTATTTTTAACAGTACATCCAAATTGGGAGAAAGGAATATGGTACAAAAATTCACCATTGGGAATTGATATAATTTCAAAGTGGACGAAAATATCGGCAGAATCAATTGGTATAGACACAAAAAAAATAAAAATAACCAATCATTCACATAGAGCTTTTGCAATATCCGCATTAGCAAAAGAAGGAGTTGGTGAACAAGAAGAAATTAAGCTTACAGCACATTCTTCTGTCCATTCTTTGAAACCATATTTACAATTAAATGAAGAACACCATTTCCAACGTATAGAGAACCTTCGAGAAAATAAAAATAAAGAAAAGGAATCCTCAATTTCTAACTTAAATTCATCACAGGTTATGATGCAAAACAATCCCCAAAATAATGCTACAACGTACAGTTTAGGTAATTTTGCTCATGACATTTAATCCAAAAATGTCATTCGCAAAATTGCAACAAACTTTCATGACAATCGAAAAATTTTGCCGACAAAATTTTCACTCTCGTGGTATTATATAGGATAATATTTTTTTCCCATAAGAAATGCAATGATTGTTTCATTCCTAAATTATTCTATTTGTACTTCATTTTCTAATTTTTTTAAATCTATTATATAATATTCGACTTATTTTAAAAAGTGCGTTTATCGAATGATAATAAAAAATCCTTTATCACTTGACTGATATATTTAAACCTTGTGACTAGAAGATAACCGTTACGTAACTGAAAAGGAAACAATATTTCAGATATTTTAATAATGATCATTTATTAGAAAATTGATAAGCCTCAAGTGATAATACTTACTATAGGAGCCGGAGGATTTAAAAAAAAATTTAAAATACAAATTTTGTGGAAATAATTTTTACTTTCCGAATAAAGGGAATGTTTACATTTTTTGGAAGTCCAATTATTTGACTTTATATCACTATTTGAATTACCCTGAAGAGTTTCAGACACGTTTTTTAATCTATAATGAGCTCTTCAGCTATCAATATACACTATAAAAGAGTGTGTACTGAAAATGAATAGATTAAAATATACAATCGGCCTAATTTTAAATAAATCACACCCTAGTCGCCTTAATTCGTGATAACATTGATACATTCTGTTTTTATGATTTTATCTATGGCGCCGAGATAACAACTTCGAGATAGTAAAGTTTTTTTATCAGTTGTGGTGCCAAATTTTATAATCCACTTTGACCTATTTGAATCCACTATAAGTATTAAGCTTGATATTATTTTTGATAACAATGTTTCATTTATGTAATAAAAAAAAAGAAAAGGCAAAACTTGCTAAATCCACAACTTTCAGGTTAATACACTGATTTGTTTTGATTACTCAGAAACTAATCCTTTTTTTTTTGCTGTACTATACCTTAGAGGTACCACTAAGTAGGAACAATATTAATTGCAAAGATATAATTATCACAGTCTAGCTTTCTCTCAATATGAGATACTAACTTTGCCATACTAAGAAATCCAGAGACAATCTCTTAATGGCGAGGTACCAACGAGTACTCGATTGGCCGTAGTATAAATAATCGACTGAGTCAGTACGTTCTCTGAATATTCAACACATTTGTAATACCCAGTACTATTAATAACAGTACATTCTAAATGCAAATATTTCTTGGTGGTACTAGGATTACGCCAATGGTACTTCTTGGAATTAGAAAAATTGGTATTTCCTCTGAGTAAATATGTATGCATAACCTTAATCTATGAAACAATAAATTTACGTCCAAATATTCATATCACTATGGATGAATGAAATTGTTAGCTGTATCAGTGAAATGTTTATATCATGAGTTACTAGTTTGTTATGAAAATTTACGATTAACAGACAATTTTTTTTAAACAAGAAATGAAAATTCTAAAAGTACTACCTATTAAGCAAAAAAAAAGCCTTACAGCCCTGTACTAAAGATATTCAATGTACACTGTTTCTCTTTCATTAAATGTGCTTCGTACGTCCAGCTTATACAAAAACAAAAAACACCAGAGGTTTAAACATTTTCCCATCTGCCTACCGGACACCTGTTCAAGTACCTGTTTACTAACGACCGGAAGTACCTATTGATAAATGTCAAGATAGAATTTAAAAACCATGAAATTTTTGAAAAAATAAGCTTTGGAAAGTGTTAGAATATCACCTCTATATATTATTTTAATCAATCAAATGACTTCAAGTACCATCGAAGAACTTCTAACGGGAAGGTACTAACTAAGTATAATGTTTACGGATGCATGATAAAGGCATATTAATGGACTCAGTAGATTTAAATCAACACTAGTATTTTTGGAAAAAATGTAATCAGGTTGGTAAGTCTATAAAACATTGTGATGGTATGACACATTAATTTGCTTACATTAGAAATGAGTAATGAAGGCATCCTGTCATAAAGATGAAAAAGAAAGATTTTTTTCATTTCTATTTAACGATGTCAATTTATTTATAATACAAGGTAGATGCTAGTCTGGGCAACATTGAACTTTGATACCCAACACCCTAAGTAAAAACGAAATTGATAAATAGAATTTAGTACACCTACACTACACCTTCAATTTAAATAAGAAAAATGGTTATGCAAATATCTAGTACAATAATAATTGTTACCTATTCGTTCACTAGAAATTCAATAATATTGAACAATATTTGTGTGAAAAATATTTGTGAGCTTTCTGTTGCAGTTAGTTGTGCAATATTATATACCTAGGTATATTATAATAGGTATACAAAGAAAATGGAAAACATCAAGTAAACTAATAAAAAAGATTTGGTTTATAACACGTACAACTTGAAAGACAGAAGTGATTAAAGTTAACAACATATCCGATTTGGAGTATTGAATAATTTTGTTATTTATTACTAATTAGCAAGCAACAATAAACGACCGCAATCGTTTAAAATGGTATACAAATTACAGCTACATTACTTTCACAAATAACAAAAACCTATATATCCACAAACTATCAATCAAATAAAAATGTGAAGAATGTAGCATAGGAATTTCTGACGGCAATAATAGTAAAGCAATTACAATTGCAATAAGCCACGTCGTTCAAGACTTAACCGGCAAGAAGCCGCCCAACATATTAACAAATAGAAAACATACTAGCACTACATAATAAACATATTATTATCTGTTACTGATTAATTAAATTGTTAATGTTATTTACCTTATAGCTTAGAGGTATGTCAATCAAAAAAGCACTCTTTCTCAGGTTCAACTCGAAAAAAGTTTTTTTCTAACACACGGTATGTTTAGCAGCACAGAAAAAATATCAGAAGATACGACAAAATTGTTTTTAACAAAACCACTTTCCTTAGATTCTACTGAAAACTTTGTATACATTTCTTAGGAAAAAGAGTAGGATTGCCGGCTATAGATCGTCAACGTCTTACAGCTTTAATAGTCAAGTTGCGACTAAACCCAAAATGCAGATTGTAATTGAAGAAGAAACTTACGCCGGTCGAGGTTTGCCGGCAAATTCCACAAATACGGCGACAACGTTGCCAAGTCAAACGACGCTAACATTCAAACCTACAGAGCCATCCAAGAAACCGCGGAAGAAAATATACTTCATGTTTAACAAATAATTCTTTTTTTTTATGAACAAATGTTTATTTTCAATATTTCATGCTTATTCAATATTCAAAGATTTCAAATTGTTCACTTTCGTTTCATACCTATGTTTAAATTGGTTGAAAATATGAATTAAAAATTTGGGCATTTTTAAAATTAAATTAAGTAGGTAGGTACCTATTTTATAAAAAATATGTTTTAATTTTCTTAGGTTTATCTTTATGCAGCTCTTATTTATATACCTAATAATTTCAGGAATGAATTTTTTATTAAACCTGATGTGGAAACATTGTAAACAAACATTAAATAATTACAGTTGTTTACAATATCTTTATCTACGAATAGGTATATCTGGAAATGGGATCAATAAAATTAGTTACTTTGAAATTTGTTTTTTGATTTCTTGATAAATTTCAGTTAAATATACATTATATAATAAAAGTTGAGTCAATATACCTAGATAGTAAAATTGAAGGTAGGTATTCATTCTATTTTACCATAGGTATATTTATATATGTATTTACCATAAACAAACACAAATTGGTGGAATATCAGTTTATTTCGACACTTAAAATATTTAGGTAATTACAGAAAATGTTTCTCTATTAAACAATTAGTTAAGAGTTAAGACACGCCACTGCACTAAAATAACTACATTTAAAAAGTCAAACACTTGAGTTTTATTGCCACCTTTCTTTTCAATCGAATCTCAATATGAATGAAGCTAAAAGGTAAATGATTCTTGTAAAATCTGCTGTAGGTAATAACCCAAGCGCCTACAAAAGGTTAGAAAAGAACCGACCCAAAATTTGAATGAATCAACATTTTTGCTTACAGTTCATTTTCCAGGAAGGTCTTTTAGAAAAGTTAATATTCTTCAAGGATATTATTCATTTATTTTTAACAATAAATTGTATCTATCTACTTAATATCTGCCCTAAGACAGGGATTTTGGACTTGGATATTTTAACACTAATAATTATTATAGTTTTGTATATAATAAAGTTAGTAAGTGATACTAGTCTTACATTACAGCCTTTTTAAAGAAATTGCCAGCCTTTTTTGAATAATAATTGCGCATGCGTTCCTGCCATTTTCACTGCAGTTAAAAACTAGAAATTAGCTTAACGCCTTTTTGGAAAATATTATTGTATGTTTGGCTGCCTATACCATAATCATTTATTAGAAAATCATTCTAGAATAAAAGTCATTAATGAATGATTTTGAGTACATTAATCTAGCTCAAAGTAAGAAGTACATACTAGTGATATTGGACCCAATTGTCAAATTGAGTTTTTTTTTAAACTTTATTATCTGGTAAAGTGGACCAGCAACTTTTAATTCAAATAAAACAAGCTGCCAATTTTTTTTATTTTACTTTCATTTTATACATTTCTACATATCAATATAAATCGGTTTTATTTATTTTGAAATTGTAATAACACTTACGCCGCTTTACTTCTGTGCGCATTTTGTAATTTATAAAAAGATGTTAAGATTTAATTAATTTTTGTCCGTAAAATTAAATTTTTTTATCATATTACAGAGGAGATTGCGTAACATAAAAGGTCATCGTTACCCATTTATATGATAAATATTTCGTTGATATATTGAAAAATGGTACACGATAAATTTTCCTATCAGAAAAGGAATATTGAATATTATATTTCAGTGTCATGCATTTTGATTCACGTTATAAATATTGAAAAAAAATATCTTATATCTGAAACCTCAAAAAGAATAATCACTTTAAAAAGTTGAAGTATTTTAATATGCTAGTAGGACAAGGGCGTATCCATCGACTGGTACAAACATTTTACTGACAAAGCGACACAACTTATGGAATAAATAAATGAAATAATACAAAGATTTGATATATTAAAATAGAATACTATATTTCTGCTAAGCATAAAAATCCTTTTTAGAACGAAGTCGGTGAGTTGTCTCCCAAACCTGACGTTGTTATAGCTCTTTTCACGTTATAAGAAACTGACCTGACATGCAATAAAGACATAAAAGTATTAACCCTGACAGGGTTGTATTTATTTTGTTGGCGCATAATAAATTATTACCTGAAAACTCTATATGACTTTTGTGTCATTCTTATTATAAATACTTGGTACTTTTTATTTTTCATCAGGTATAGTGCTGCTCTGCACGGTAAATCCGGAAAGTATGATGTTTTTTGCATCTCAAGCAGTCAAGCCTAAGTCAAGTCAAGTCAGTTTCTTAGATCGCGAAAAGAACTATACCTGTTTTCGAAAAGGGTCATGTTCGAGTTGTCTCGGCTAGGTTCCGTATCCGAACATCTGAATTTTTTTATGAAACTCAGCAGGTAGATAGTTCATATAAAGACCTTTCCAACGATATATAACATTTTGCGCGGAAACGTTTCGGTGCGGAGATACTGCGTTTCAAAGTTAGAATTTTCGTATGGGTTATTCCATTCCAAGAATTAATAGATGCTATAAAAACAATTTATCCTCTGTAAATATCATAAAATAAAGGTTAGATCAGGTAGGGTTAGGTTAGGTTATGCTGCAGATGGATACAAAATCGACAAGAAGCTAGTATAAAATGTGGACAAAACATTACCAAAGAAAATATAGCTACACTATTGATAGAAGACAGAGAAAAGTGGAAGGCAATAAATAAAATGATAACAGACATCTTGGAATAAAAACAATTAGACGAGGGAAAGACATAACACTCTGGCTCTGAAGGAATGCTACACGGCGGTCCCGGAGTCAGAGTTTTACAAAAAAGAGGAGGGGTTTTTAGTGGGTATTAGAATCCTGAGTCCCACACTACCATTACAGGGTGTGCGTAAAAGCATTTTCCCCTCTTTAGAAAAAAAACAACTTGAGAGGTGTCAAGGGACACCCGGATGGAACGAAGTTCCTTTCGATTAATTAGTGAAGGAATTGAACATATATATATATGTACTCTGTCTGTCTATTCTTTCATACGTCATAGATGCGCGGGACTTTGTAAACACAACAGCGTATAGGTTAGAACACGCACGGCTTGCTAAATACATACGTTCTGAAATTGTAATATTAAAATATGATTTGTTTTTGAATTTATTAAAATTATGACGCGTACACTTGCTAAACACACAAAATGTGGAGATTATAATGCGTATGACTTGGTTAGCACAATAATAAAGAGAGGTTATAGTACGTACTTGCTAAAAATACAAAAGCATTTATTATTATTATCTGTATATAATCGCACATTGCAGCATGTAATACCTTTCTTCGCATCTAAAGCCGCGTCCACATTATGTCGAATGGTGTCGATCGACATGGTCGATCAACAATCGATCGACAATCGACTATTGTAAAACTGCGTCCACATTATGGATCGACAATGTCGGGCGACCTTCCACAGTGGATCGACATTGTCGATCGACCTTGTCGATCCACACCAATCGACATAATGTGGACGCGACTTAATACACATGAGAGCTCATGGCAGCATGTGTTGAATGCCTTGATATAGACGCGTAGGTTGATGGTTCGCGCCCGGACTATGGTGAAAATGTTTTCAATTTATTTGCTTTCTATAAGAGAGAAAGATGCAGACAGAGAAACACGCGACGCCGCACAGCTTACAATAGCTTCCTATATCAAAAAGTGTCGTGACAACTTTTGGTAAGAATTTTATCCGTCTAGCCTCCTTTCACAACGCGCGATAAGGAACT